>PVKM010018378.1:0-25081 GCA_004027735.1 Carollia perspicillata
TAATACGAGGGGCAAGACAAGAAGAGATTACCTATAACTACCTATAGGTAACTATCTATTTGAACTTCTTAATCCCCTCACCACTTCACCCATTCCTCCACACACTCCTACCATCTGGCAACCATCAAAACACTCTCTGTAGCCATGATTCTCAATCTGTTCTTGTTTGTTTAGTTTGTTTTTTAGATTCAATTGTTGATAGATTTGTATTTTTTGTCATTTTATTGTTCATAGTTCTGATCTTCTTTTTCTTAAATAAGCCCCTTTAATATTTCATATAATAATGGTTTGGTATTGATGAACTTCTTTAGTTTTTCCTTGTCTGAGAAGCTCTTTATCTGCTTCTCAATGATATCTTTGCTGGGTATAGCAATCTTGGCTCTAGGTCCCTGCTTCTCATGACTTTGAATATTATTGCCAATCCCTTGTAGCCTGAAAAGTTTCTCTTGAGAAATCAGCTGACAGTCTTATAGGAACTCCTCTGTAGATAACTCTCTGCTTTTCTTTTGCTGCTTTTAAGATTCTCTCTTTATCCTTAACCTTTGGCATTTTAATAATGATATATCTTGGAGTGGGCCTCTTTGCATCCATCTTGTTTGGGATTCTCTGTGCTGCCTGGACCTGCATGTCTATTTCCTTCACCATGTTAGGGAATTTTTCTTTCACTATTTTTTCAAATACATTTCCAATTTCTTGTTCTTTCTCTTCTCCTTCTGGCACCCCTATGAGGTGAATATTGGACCTCTTGAAGTTGTCCCAGAGGCCGCTTATACTGTTCTCTTTCTTTTGGATTCTTGTTGGTTCTGATTGGTTGTTTTTTGCTTCCTTATGTTCCAAATCATTGATATGATTCTCAGCTTCATCCAATTTCCTGTTGTTTACCTATAAATTGTTCTTTATTTCAATTAGTGTATCCTTCATTTATGACTGGATCTTTTTTATGCAGTTGAAGTCCTCACTGAGCTCCTTGAGCATCATTATAACCAGTGTTTTGAACTCTGCATCTGACAGATTGCTCATCTCCATTTCATTAGCTCTTCTTCTGGAGTTTTGATCTGTTCTTTAATTTGGCCCATGTTTCTTTGTCTCCTCATTTTGGCAGCCTCCCTGTGTTTGTTTCTCTGTATTAGGTAGAGCTGCTTTGACTCTGTGTCTTGGCACTGTGGCCTAATGTAGTAGGTGTCCTATAAGGTCCAATGGCACAGCCTCCCCTATCACCCAAGCTGGGTACCCTGGGTGCACCCTTTTTGTGGGCTGAGTACACCCTCCTCTGGTAGTTGAGCCTTGGTTGCAGTTGGCAGATCAATGGGAGGGATTTACCCAGGCCAGTCAGCTGCAAGGATTGGCTATGACAACTGACCACTGACCACAAACATCTGCCCTCTGTGGAGGATCAGCTGTGCAGGGGCAGGATGGTAGTGTTGTGATGTAGTCTGTAGCTGTCCACTGGGTATGATGGCCCTGGGGTTTCATGGGAGGTGCAAGACAAGGTCAGCTCCTACCTGTGATTTGCTCAGGGCATCCTGCCTAAGCTGTAAAGCAGTCTGAGATGGCTGCTATGTGTACTGGGCTTGGAGATCCCCATGCAAAGCCAAGCTGTGAAACTAGGCTGGCTGCTGCTAGTGCCAGGCCTGGAGCTCACTAAGGCCAGCTGTTGCTTGTTTGATAAGATTTAGGAAGTTGTGAAGCATGAGCCAAGACAAGCTACTCATATAGAAAAGCAGTCAGTTAGGCCCATAAGGTGGGTGGGACAGAGCCTCTGGGGATCTCCATGGCAGGTCAAATAGTGTTAGCCTGGTTGATGGAGTCTCAGGTATGGCACTGGCTTGCTGGCTCTGTGGGGGGAGGGTTTAGAAAAGGAGCAATGGCCTCTGCTGACCTTGATGCCAGACACTTCAGTTTCTTCCCATATACCACTAGTGCCTTTCAAGCTGCTACCCTACCCTAGTACTGGAGCTCAGAGGGAATGAGTCTGAGTAGGTAAATCCATGTGTGGGTTCTTTAAGAGGAACTGCTTAGGGCTCCAGAATTTTCTTCCACTGCCTCAATCCCTGCTGTTTTTGTAGCCAGACTTACAAAAGTGGGGACTTATTTTCCTGGCACTGCAACCCCAGCCTGGGGGCCCTGGTGCAAGGCTGGAGCTCCTCCCTCCTGAATGTTTATCCACCACACACAGGTGAGACACCAGCCTGTTCCTTGTCTGTGCCACCCCTACCTATCTGGATGTATGTGATTTCTTTAATTCTGTAGCTGTCAAACTTCTGCTCAACTCAATTTCTGACAGTTTTGAGTGATGGTTGTTCTATATTTCAGTTGTAATTTTGATGTGGTTGCACAAAGAGGCAAGTCATGTCTGCCTACACCACCATCTTGACTGGAAGTCCTTAAAATTTTTTTTATAACAACAGCATTGTTCTCTTAGTAGCTCCATGGAGAGATATCTGTCCTGTGAGGCCATGGAGTCCATTGGAAAAAGGTTTTGAATAAATTGCGCATGCTCCCCTGGAAGGCCAAGTATTCAACTTGGGCAAACAGCCTAAGACAGATGATTTTTACCCTTCTCCAAGATCTTTGTGTTTATTTTCTAGCCAGAGTCCTTTCCCTAAGTCAGTGTTTTTTAAAGGCAGGTGCATGGACCATGCTCAGTAACATCACATGGAGTATGTGTTTGCAATTCCCATTTCTGCGCATACACAACCCTCAACATCTAGATCTCTAGGAGCAGAGCCCAGGATTCTGCCTTTTTTTCCTCAACTTCCCAGGTGATTCTTCCAGAACAACTCTAGCATCTACCTACCTTCTGTTCCCTAGCTCCCTGTGTTTTCTAAGTTAGGAGTTTGTGTGTTTGACTAGTTAGTTAGTCTCATGGAATAAATTCTCTACAGCCTACATTTTTTTTTTATGCTAAGAAAGGACATGGAGACATCTGCAACCCTAACAATGTAAATGAAGCTATGGATGAGGATGTAGAGGTTATGAATTCATCTGGCTGTTTATTATGGGATGTGGGTTGTTTTGATGATGGACACGCTCAAAATGGGAGGAAGTTTAGAGTATACATTATAATGAAAACAAGGCTTAGCCATGTAATAACTGGGGAAAATATGCCACTTTGATAGAGAAAAATATATATAAATGGTCACTAATCAAAATACTGCTACAGTTTGCAATGAAGATCCAATTATCATAACTTTTATAGAGCAAAGATCATAGCATATAAATCCATAAGACAACTTCAAAAAAATGCAATGAGAAGAGGGCAGCAATACAAGTACAGTAGGAAATGTTAGCTCGCCTTTAGAAATTGGTAAAAGACAAAGTGTGCTCCCACCCAAAATTTTTGAAACCCTCTCAATTTGGTCAAGGAAAAAATTCAAATAAAAAATTGAAACTAACTTAGAAAATAACAATACATATTAGAAACTAACTTAGAAAATAACAATAATAAAATCATAATACACAAGAAACAGTGAGAAACTTCTAAAGGCATGATGAAAACTTATAACTTTAAACTTTTTTATTATTGACCAAGAACGAGTTAAACTTTCAAACCAAGACATATTAGAAGAAGACAAAAGTAAACCAAATGATACAGCATGAAAGAAAAAAAGACTAAAGCAGAAAGCAATGAATTAGTGGGGAGAGAAAGAAGAAACAGAGACAGAGCAAAAAAATACACCTGAGATTTGAATCTTGGATCAACAATAAATAGATGGTTCATTGGCTAATACAGTTTTGAAACAAACTTACATGTGAGAAAAAATCTATACACATATACAAGTATAAAGGGAATTTTAAAATATTATAAGAAATCTGGATGAAATGGATTATTTTATTATAAATATTCAAACCCATATTAAATATAAATTATATATTAGTATGAATGACAAAAAAAGACAGCAAAAGAGGTGGGTAAAACAAAGGAGACAAAATAGCACAAAGAGAGAAAATTGTCAGACAGCTCTCCTTCAAAAACCACCAAACCCTGACCATTCCACAGGGGACAATGAACTTCTTTCAGCCTCCCAGGGAACAAGACTTCCCATGACAGTAAAATAGTTCCAAAGCATGAGAGGAAGGGTGTTCAAACATTATTTATAAAGCCAGAGCAACATTGACACCCAAACCTGAAACTGATAACACAGAGAACGACAGATCAATATTTTATGAATGCTGTTTAAAAATCCCCAATCAAATGATAGAAATCAAACACAGTCGTGCATGAAAAGAAAACTGCAAAATGATCAAAAAGAATTGACTGCAGAAATTTAAAGTTACACATATGAAAAGATCAAAGAAGCAAAAATAATTTTACCCACAGATGTTAAAAAATCTGTAGGAAATCCAGTACCTATTCAATATACTTAATTTTTAGAGACTCTTAATAAGGCAGGATTTCTGAGCCTATAAATGAGTCAGTGAGGAACGTGTTTTTGTATAGATGCGTGTGCATGTGTCAAATAAAAAATTCAGCTTCCTGCTTAACAGTGAAACATTAGTAATTCCTTTAAAGTCAGAAGTGTGCTGTGTCTCCATTATCACATGGGGGCACTTTTTAAAACTATGATTTAAAATTCTGTTTTAAGTACTAACAGTTACAATTAGAAAAGAGAAATAAGAGACAAAAAAAAAACACAGCTGGAAAGGTACATTTAACAAACTTGTGCTAAAGAAAAGATAAATAAATAAAACAACACAGGTGAAGGAATGTTGAAACAATTACAGCCAAGACTTGAAGTGGGCCCTCGGCGCTGCCTGGTGATCACACTGCACATCCACGGCGTGCTCCTTTCTCCACTGCCCACGACACGTACTTCCCAACCCCTTGACCCTGAAACCTTTAAATCATTCCCCACACTCCTTGATGCCGTTTCCCCACGTGATGTGGCAGCTTACGTTTTGCTGAGAATATAAACGCTCTCAGAAGAAAACTTGATCTCACTCGTGTTGAAACGCATGGAGGGCGCATTCCCTCTCTCTCCAACCAAGCCACGGTGCTCTGCATCTCATTCCCTCTCCCTGTTCAAGGGTGTTTCTCCGTATTCTTCGTGGCATCGCCACACACACTCAATACTTAAACACACGCAAACACAGAGGGAAGAAGCCCACATCTTCTTCCTCAGCATCTCCATCTATCCCCTCATTTTTGGCTCCTTTTCCTACAAAATTGTCCCCAAGAGGCATTGGTGGTCGCTGCTTCCCTGTCCTCACTTCTCATTCCCTTCTCAGATCGTACTTCCATCACCCCCTCTCCTCCGGCGAGCCCTCAGCAGAGTCAGCACAACCTCGCCTTGCCCAATCCAGTGGCCACTGCTTCTCTCCCCACCTGTCTTGTTGCAAACGATCCAGGCTTTTGAAACAGTTGACCACTTCCTCCGTGAACCACTCTCTTCGCCCAGCTTCTGTGACACTGCACTCCTCTGGTCCCTCCCCTGTCCTCGTGACACCTTCCCAGGCCCCTCCGGTTCGCCACAGCGGGTCTGTTCTTGGTCCTTTCTTTTCTACTTTTTAAAGAACAACATTATGGAGGTATGATTTACATATCACAAAATCCATTTTAAGTGTACAGTTCACTGGTTTTCGGTAAACATACTGAGTTGTGCAACCTTCACCACAGTCTGGCTTTAGAGCACTTCTCCTGCCCCAACAAGATCCCTCTTGCTCATCTATAGCTAATTCTGGTCTCCACACCCAGCTTAGGCAGCTACTGGTCCACTCTCTCTATGGGTGGAGTGGCTTTTCCTTTTCTCTTTTGGCATGCTCTCTAAAGGCAATTTCATATAAGCCTATGGCTTTCTGGACTATCTCTATGTCCAGGATAATCACACTATGTCAATAGTCCCAGTCTCTCTTCCAAACTCCAGACTCACGTACCCAACAGTCATTCAACATCTGCACTTAAATTTTTAATAGGTTTTTCGGACACTTGAATGTGGCTTATTTACTCCCCATGGTGTAGGGGCTAAGAGCTTAGTCTGCAGCCAGACACCCAGGATTTGAATCTTGGCTTGTCACTTATTAGCTGTGTGACCTTAGGCAAGTCACTTAGTCTTTCTGTGCTTTAATCTCCTCATCTATAAAATGAAGTTTCATATTAGTACCTGTCGCATAGCATTGTAGCTATATTGTAGGTATAGCAGAATTACTCTATACCTAAATAGTGACAGCCATGCTGAGCCCATGAATAGAAATAAGCTGAAAGAAGTAAGATAGGATCTTGGTGACATCCTTGAGCCCCTAAATTAACCAATCCAGGAACATTCTACCTCTGTACTACTTGTATGAAAACCGAGGTGGTTCTTCAGCAACGCAGGGGCCAAAGCCTCCTGACATGTAACCTCAGCAACAGCTCAACCACTCGTCCAGTTCCCAGGCCCAGGGCTGGGGAGTGCGGCTTGCCTCCACCAGCCCTCACATCTCATATCCAACACTAGTCCTTCCAAATACGTATTTTTCCATCCACTTATTTTTTCACCTGCTCTAGGTCCACCCTGATCCAAGCTACTGTGGCCAATGTCATAGCCTCCTTGGCTGTTCTCTTTTGCTCCATCTTTCGCTCCTCTGTAGCACCTCCTTGACAAGTATCCACAGTGATTTTTAACACCTATCGCTTCCTTGATTAAAATTCCTCATGTGTCTTCCCGCTGCATTTAGAATAAATCCAGGCTTCTTGCTACTGCCGCAGCAAACAAGCCCCTGTGTGATTCCGCACCTTCTCACCTCTCTGACCTCATCTCCTCCCACGCTTCCCCATGTTCACCAATCTCCAGGCACACCGGCCTTCTTTCCTTTCCTCCAATATGATGACCTCATTCCAGTCACCTGGTCTTTCACTCTGCTCCGAACCGCTCAGCTCCAGAGGCTCCCAGGGCTCCCAGGGCATCTTCATTCAGGCCTCGGCTCAAATGCCACCTCAGAGAACTCCCCCGGCCCACCCATCTGAAGTAGCCCCACGGAGCTGCCCGCGGTCCTGTCACACCGCTTTGTTGCACACACAGCCGTTATCACTACCTGAAACCGTCCTGTTCGTTTATTAATTTACTTGTTTACCTGCCAGAAGAAAAGTTTCAGAAAAGAAGACACTAGTCCGTTTGGTGTACTCCAGCATTCTAAGAACCTAGAACAGCCCCGTACACGTAGATTCTCAATGAATAACTGTTTGAAGCATTGTGAGGTGGTGGGCACACAAGCAAAACCAGACCAGCTGGACTGATCCCCAGGGTTTTTGAACTGGCGTTGGAGAAGAGCCCTTTCTTCTTGGATGAAGTTAAGAGCAGCCTTGGTTCTAGTCCCAGGTGGGAGGGTGTATGACTTGAGAAATTAAAGCCACTATGGGGAGAGCAGGAAAAAGGAATGAATTAGATGAACCCCAGTGGCATGTTCGTTTCGAGTCCCCCCTTGATCTTAACCTCTCCTTTGTTCAGTTACTTGAGACAGAAAATTCTCTTCCTGTACTAAAGTGAACTAAAGTAGATTTCTGTCACTTGCCACCAAGAGATTCCTGAATACTAAAGAGGGTGACAGGCTTCAGAAAAGGTACTGAGCGCCCTCTCAAAGGAAGTTCCACATCAGACATTCAGAGCGGGGAGACCCTGGTCAGGAGCCAGGTACCTGGACGGAGGCCCTGCTCTTCCTCTCAGCAACACCAAGCCAGTGAGAGCTGTCTTGGAAAAGTAGCAGCTGTACATTTTCTGAGCACACATGGAGGTGTGATACCCAGATCCACCTTCAAGATCAAACTTGCCTGGAAGCTCCAAGGACTGAAGTTAGCCAACAGCCCTTGGCATCCACTGTAGCGTTTGCAGTGAGGCCACCTTCCACTCAGGAGGCTCCCAGGGCGTGACTGCATGGTGAGCTACTGAATCTCTGCCCACTGTTGATTCCCCTATCACACTTGGGAGCCCAAGCCTTACTCAGGGTTGCACACCGTCTGAGATTCCTTCTACCCATTCTCCCTTCCATCCACCTGTCTTTTTCCAGGTGTTTGACCCGCATCACCGTCTGAAGGCTCTCCCTGCCCGCCCCTTCTCCCTTTCTCTTTTAACAGACATTAAGAGCTTGTGCTTCCGACCCTGTCTTGGCACCTACTTCCTAACTGAACTTGGACCACTAACATCTTTATCTTTTCTACAACAATATGATACCCCAAATTATGTCACGCTACAAAAATGTTTCAGTTTTTCTCATGCTAAGAATAGTACTTCAGTGTTCCGCATTGCTAGGGAGCAGCATCCGGTACACAGTATGGACTTCAGGTGCCCGGATTTCCCTTGTTGTCAGACACTCATAAAGTTATTGAGAAGGGAGGAGGGATGAAAGGGGGTAACATGGGTCTATTTAGGGTGTTTTAGGAAACGTGCTTTCGACCTCACTATGCTATAACAGAAAACGCCCCATTCCTACCACAAAACTTTCCCTGTTAAACATCACAAAGTGTCCCTCGTTTTCTCACGCTGCTGCCCCTTTGAGAGTAATTAAGGCCAAACTTCCAGAAAAAGGTGTATTTATCTTGAGACATGCATTCCTGTGTGTGCATGTATATAACTTCATCATGAAATGTGTGTCCCGTGATAAGTAATTTAAAATATGATTTTTATCAAAATAAACACAGATATTATCACATAAAATGAAGTTACGTTAATTGGTCAAGTCGAATATGGGACTGAAAAAGTGTCTCTCCCTCATCCGACTGATTCCCCCCAAACGCATCTCCTTTGGCAGACATTATTAGCAGGGAGGCTAAGGTCAGCAGCCCAATAGTGGAGAGAGAAACAGACTCGGAAAATCACAAAGCTTTGAAAGTCTCACGATCAACAGATAAAGGTGAACATGATTTTATTTATTCAACGCAAGCCCTCTAAGCTGTAAAAGTGCCCATTTTTCTGGTAATGGTATGAACAGAAAACTAGTTTAGAGACATTATAAGAAAGTCTCAAAATGTGTTGGAAGGCTTTTTTAGATAAAGGAGTTGATTAGTAAGAATTTACTCATTCATTCAACAAATATTTATTGAGCCCCTACTATGTGCCAGGCATTGTTCTATCCCATGAGGTCAGAGCTATAAACTCCTCTGCTCTCCTGGAATTTATGTTCTAATAGAGGAGACAGACGAGAAACAAAAAAGTATACAACACAATGTCTGGTATGAAAAGTGCTCTAACAGAAGTGAAACAGGTGGTATGACTGCTAGGAAATTGCCAGCTTAACTGGGTGGTCAAGGAAGGCCCACCTAAAGAAAGGGAGCGAAAGAATCAGCCCACCTGAAGGAACAGTGTACCAGAGAGGGAGCCGTAAACCGCGCCAGGCATGGAGTGGAAGCCTGTGTGGCTTAAGAAAGAGTGAGGTCAGTGCGGCTAGAACAGAGTGAGCAAGGGAAAAAGAGTAAGAGATGAGCTGAAGAGGTGGAAGGGGCCGGATCAAATGGGGTCACGCGGGCCACGGAGGGGTTCTGGGCTTTAAGTATGATGGGAACCTGGTGGAAGATCTCTAATAGGCCGTTGACATAATTTGATTCAGAAAACTCTCAAGGACACACTGAAGATGTCATAAATGGACATCGTGTCACTCTTAGATTTTCATGATGCTACAAGAAATTGTGGAATCTCTTTAAGACAGGATATATCAGAGGAGAAGGAGGCAGACAGGGGCAGGAATTGGGGCAGGAGAAAGAAAATGTTCTGTTTAATAGCTTAGGAATTGGCCATGGGATAGAAATAAGTAGGGGAACTGCGCTATAAACTGAATAATCTTTCAGGCCCACCTTCTACAACTGTGAGGATACCAAAGAATCAAGTGAGAAATAACATGTAGTTAACGTTAGGCATTTTAAAATTTCTTTGCTGATTTTAATAAAAATATTTGTTCAATGCAAGGAATTTGGAAAGTGGAGAAAAGCGGAAAGAAGAAACGGAAACCACTTATAATCGCATCACCCAGAAATAACACCACCAAAAATGAGCAGGTCCACCAGTCTTTTCTTGAATATACCTTTAACCAAATGAGATAGGATAATATTGTTGTAAGTTGTGAGTTCTGTCCTTATTAACCTCGGAAATACAATAGACTCAAAGTGGTGCTCCACCTGCAAGGCTACAGAAAAGGTGAAAGCGATAGGACAGTACTTCCCAGTTATTCCACCAATCAGAACCTTGGAATGACATGTGAAGTGGACTGTAACAAAACCCGTGTGCCCTCTCTCCTGCCAGCACCCGAACAATGAAGCTTCAGTCCCGGGTGATAGTTTCAGAAAGCCTGGACCCCATCCTGTCCTCCAGAGCTAGGAGTCACTGTCATCTCTGTTCTTGCAAGTGTTAGATCTGGATGTGAGAAAAGCATCCTCACTGCAGGGGAGCGTTTACGCAGGAGGCCAGCCCTGTACAATTACCTGCCAGAGGAGCAGCTGGGCCTGGGTCAGCTTTGTTCAGGCTAACAGACAAAATACCGGGCTCCCTTCAGTGCTCCTGCCTCAGTATAGTGGCCTCATCTCACCCCGAGCATTCATGTCCTTGTGGACAGAACAAAGTTAGATTAATTCAATCTCAAACGAAAAAACAAAACGTTGTTCTTTCCCATCTTCCGATTCTTAGAGTCATGTCTGGGAACTAGGGTGGGGGGAGTGAGGCACTCACCCTGGGCACATAATTGAAAGAGGTGCCAAAAAACCTTAATCAAGATAAATAATATTTTACATGATATTTTTAAAAAATTAATGTAAACAATCTATCATTTTTAAACTATCAAAACTTTAAATGAAGGCAAGATCAGTATTACTGACTTTCCCCTTCATTTCATGCTCACATAAGACTTGGCAGCGCGCTGTTACTGATTGTAGCTGGACCTCCCGAAGAAGGACCTCCTGCAGCAAGGCCCGGGAATCTGTATTTATTGAGCTCTCCAGGTGATTCTTATGTGCGTGATAGTTAGAGAGGAACAGGAAAGATGACCTCAGTTACCGCCTCCTTTGATAATATTCCAAAGACATAGTTACTGATGCAATAGGAGGATGTTTGCCTAGATATTAAATGTCATTTTACGCCAAGGGAAGTAGACACACACACACACACAACACGTGCACAAAATGACTGGTTGGGAGGAGAAGAACTTTTACTCTAAACACATCTTAGATTTGCCTCAAAGCGGAACATTGTAACAAGCTCTAATGCAATAATTTGTCTTTACATTGACTAATCAATCAATATTAATTTTTAATTTATTGTTTTTTAGAGAGAAGGGAAGGAAGGGAGAAAGAGAGGGAGAGAAGCATGGATGCGTGAAAGAAACATCGATTGGCTGCTTCCCACACGTCCCAAACCACGGACTGGCCTGCAACCCAGGCACGTGCCCTGACCAGGAATCAAACCGGCAACCCTTTGGTTTGTGGTACAACACCCAACCCACTGAGCCACGCCAGTCAGAGTTCAATCAATATCATTGAGCGTCCAAAGTCCATGTGACACTGAAAGCCAAAGAATACAATCATGAAGATGTGGCAAGTCAGAGAGTTTAAATATAGGCTTTCTACCTGGTGAACAACCAATATACCTACGAGTGAATTTCAATTCCAACCCAGTCTCTTGCTATCAGAGGCACACTTAGTACTTTTATAGCCCTAGATCTACCAAATGTCAAATTTATTCATATATATTCATTGCCCTGATTCTGTGTTACACCACCCAGGCCTCCATTGATGAGCTGAAGGATTAATTCCCTCCACCTCTTGGGAACTTGTCATCTGATATCACTCGGCTGTCAACTCTTTTGAGAACTGCTATGGCAGAAGGGACCCACCTTACCCATGGTCAAATTCCCTGCCAGGAGCAGCCTGCATCCAATAACTGGCTAATGCGGGGATAAAAGGCTTTGTCCCTTCACCCCAACTCACAACAGCCCAAAAGGGCATCCCAGCTGTAGAACTCCTAGGAGGATCAGCTGAAGCCTTCTCCTTGTGCTCCGTCCTGCTTACTTATCTTCCCCCTACTGTTGCCCATCCTGAGAACACTCCCTAACAAATTTCCTAAATGCAAAATCTCCATTTGGGAATTTGCTTTCCAATGAACACAACCTACTTCACTTATGGGACTTCCCAACACTGTGCTAATTACAGGTCGAATACTTGACGTATGATGAAAGAAATAGCACAAGGAAACAAAGATGATTCAGCCAGTAAGTTCTGCTAATCATTGACAATAAAATTATTGACAACCTTCATTGGAATGTCTGTAAAGACATCTCAATATTTTTTCGAGTCACACTTACAATGCCACCATACCCATATATTTGTTCCAGAACAGTCTTTAAGTCTTTACAAAGGCCTTATGAGTTTAAGATTCGAGAGACCAAAGAAGATTCTAAAACAGGTTTTATCTGAGTTGAGGGTATTCAAACCCTACTTCATGGTGGGCAGACCTATACTTATGAACTTCTCCCCACCTTATAATCTGATGATCAAAGTAGGAGTTTGGATAGTGACTGAGAAGCATAAACCACCCACTTATTCCAACTGGAATTAAGTTTGAATTGAGATGTATACAATTCAAGCAGGCGTTTTTGGGTTTTTTTTTGCTCTCTCTATAAGAAATTGTTGCCATGGTCGTTGTTGTTCTTACTTGAAGGGCCAACAGGAGCCCAGAGGAGGTGACACAGAGAAAGTGGGGTCTGGGTCAGAAGTAGGCTCACCCAACCTAGCACACCACCCGGCACAGGTAGGTGAGAGAACCTGAGTATCAGGACGCGCTACAGCTGTAGTCAGAATAGTGTCAGACATCAATTTAAGGGTGAGACAAGGAAGAAAATCAGAGAACAAGGAGCCAGGTTGGTCCTTGAGAATAGAAGACATTGAACAGAATCGGGTACCTGGCACAAGTTAAGGAAAGCATGTGGTTCAGAACCAAGCCTGTGAGCGGTAAACAGGTGTGGGAGCTTCCTCTCTCAGGCAGCTTGGTGCACATAGCAGGGACCGGTGTGGCCTGGACGGTTCCCTTTCCCTGCCCCCATCTCTTCAAAATCTCACCCACTGAAGATGATGACGGTGGAGACTGACAGGTGGAGAATGTGATGGCAAAGAGAGGCTCACAAGTCCCCTTCAAGGTCTAACCCTAACCACACATGCACTCGTGCTTCACATATAGTCCCCTACAGGAAGAAGCAACAGCTCTCCCGCAACCACATTCTAGGGCACGTTGGTCACATAAGAGCACCCTCCTCTCACAGGTGGCTGCAGTGCACCAGAGGACAAGTAGTGGGGCAAAGTGTCATTCTCCTTCTGCTGACGGGGTGGAAGCATCAGGACGAGAGCTCTCTGCACAAAAGTCCTGTTGCACCCTGTGACTGGGGCTGACAGGATGAGGAAAATGGAAAGCTAAAAGTCAGTAGTCCAGGTTAGCCTCTTTCGTATTGTCCCTGATGAGATCACAGCTGGAGAGGCAAGAGTGTGACTCACCCAGAACGTAAGGGCTGTGGCCACAGTTGGTGTTGTTTTTGAACTGTGTCAGGTTAGGAAAGGTATTTTCAACTCTAATTCTGAGACAGCACAGATGAGTCTCAAATATCGTATCATGTGACTAAAAATTTTCAAAATAAAATTGCCCTTACTTTTCTTCCATTTAAAAATGCCTCTGGGCCCTGGCTGGTGTAGCTCAGTGGACTGAGTGTGGGCTGTGAACCAAAGGGTCACGGTTCGATTCCCGGTCAGGGCACATGCCTGGGTTGCAGGCCAGGTCCCCATATGAGAAGCAACTACACATTGATGTTTCTCTCCCTCTCTTTCTCCTTCCCTTCCCCTCTCTCTAAAAAAAGAAAGAAAGAAATAAAAAAAAAGAATTGTAAGATGTATTTTAAAAAAATAATAAATAAATAAAAATGCCCCTGTAGGCTGCATGGGAGTTTTAGAAAATGGAGCCATATTTAGCCTGGGTGACAGTCCCCAAACATGCCAGTCCACATGCCAGTCCCTGCAATTTCTCCCACAGTTCACTCCTTGTCATTCTGGATTCCCAAACGAGTGATCATGACTGGCCTAAGGTTTCCAAGGTCAGGGTAAATCCCCTTCCCAAGTGACAGCTACAAAGCAAATGCTGTATCACACCCCATCTAAAGTAAAGCTAAAAGTAAACTCAGAAAGAAATGTCTGCTAATGTGCTCTGTGGCCTTAAGCAACAGCTTTCCCCTCTCTGGGTCTCAGTGTGCTAATTTACCGGTCAGTCCAGAAGCCTGTGATCTCCACCACCCAGCCCCCAAATTATCTGATGAACCAAACCCCGCCCTAAGCTACCTGCAGCGTTTACGATTTAGGAGCCTGGCTCCTCCCAGCTCTTCCTTCTCTTTTAATCCTTGATTAAATAGCTTCCCCTCTAATGGCTTTTGCAGGGGAAGCAGCACCTTCCACATCCTGCTAGAAACAGCGCTCCCCAGCATGAGAGCCGCCCCCCTCCTGGTGGCCAGGGCGGCGAGCCTTCGCTTTGGCCTCCTGCTTCTGCTCTCCTTCTGGCTGGACCCAGGGGTGGTCGCTAAGGAGCTCAAGTTTGCGACGCTGGTGAGTGGCATTCTCTCATTGCTTTTTCTCTTCAAACTGTGACCACCAGGGTCTGAAAGCCAAGTGCCTGGTTTCATTTTACCCTTGCGTTGTCTTGGGAAGCCCAAACTCAGAGAGGGAGTAATCAAGTTTCACCAGTTCCTCGTAGTGAAGATTTAACGTGTCCTGACACAAAGGTGTTTGGTCTGGTTCTTTTTGCCTTTGCCAGTGTTGTCTATTTATCCCCTTTCTTCACAACTGCCCCAAATGCGGATTCCTTCGGGCAGCCACTCAGTCCAGGAGAAGGAAGCCTCAGCTGGTGCCGTGTAGCACTAGGAGCTAAACTCATTTCCTGCAGTTTCATGATGATTAATTTGCCAACCAAAAAAAAATCATTTCAGAATTATGTAGCACTTCTGTTTATCAGAAAATTGAAAAGTATATTTGTAAACAGTGTTGGAAGCACAAAAATGAAACTAAACTCAAGAGTTCTAAGATGACTTCCTGACACATAGAGTTGGTTGACCACTAAAAATCATCTTTTTTCTCACCCATACGTGTGACCAGTGGGGGGCTGCCTAATGCATGATGTCAGGGGAAGAACTTACACTGTTGGCACTGTTTTGAAAATAGAGAGTTTGCAAAGGAAAGGGGATTTACAGCTTTACATGTCTCTTGGTTTCTGTTTGTGTCTTTGATTTTCTCTGTATCTGTTTCTGTTTAATCTGTTTCACTGACTGTCTCACTCTGCCTCTGACCCTTTTCTTGTCTTTCACAGGCTCTCTCCATCTCTTTCTCTGCCTCCTATTTTTTATTTGATCATGAAAGCGTGCCAATGAATAAGTAGATTTTCTTTCTACGAGAGGACTCGTAATTTCTTTTTATAATTATTATATGGTTAGAATGTACTTAAGAATTAAACACGAAGTTCCTATTTTATCAGCTTCGTGTAGTCAGAACTTCTTTTCCTTCCACAAAAAAGTTTCGTGACCATGTGTTTATGCAAATCATGATTCTTAGCCCAGTAAATCTTGACTAGGTCATAAGTCAACAATGAGAGAGAACCAGAGAAATGTGTCCTCGGTTTATTTACAAGTGATTCACAAGCTGGCAGGCTTCTGTGCTGAAGAAGCTGTATAATGTCGTGTACCTTCCACGGGAAGTTAGACTCCCATGGAAATCCACGCACGTTAGACTTTTAGTTCCTTGGCAAGGTAGGCATGGGCTCCCTGCCACCATAGGCATTAAGCAAGTATGGGGACTGCGCAGAAACGCCCTGCCAACACTGCAATCCTGAGACAAGCCGGGTGAGTGGGAATCCTCCTCGAGCCAGTACAGTAAACTCGCAGTCAATTGCATGGGCTTGAGTCTCTCCCCCATGTTTTACTCCAGCCCAGGCTAGCATCCCTTGACCACCAAACTCTTGTGGATTTCCTTTCTTCTCCTCCACTCTTGGTTAACAGCTGTTTAGAAGTCCAAGTTCCCTAAGAAAAACCTTACAAAGGTAGTTCACTTGGAGCTAAAAAATTAACAATTATCACACAAGGCCAATGTTAGCAGTTTTTCCTACCACAACCTCCTTCCGTTAATAGTAGATGAAGGGCAACATAATACACATGTCTTGGCTGATATACAACAACTTCTATCCAAGGACTAAGTCAGATGTCCCTTTTTTCTTTCTAGTGATCATAGCAAATATTTGGTTATAAAGGGTTCGATTACATGGCCAGGGAAATCCTTAGAAAATTATCAGGAGGACCAGAATAAAAGAAAGGTGCCTTTGATTACAGCAGTAATGTCAATGACAATAGTCAATAGTTAATTGGTGCTTACTAGGTGCCAGGCACTGTTTTGAGAGTTTAATATAGATTACGTCACCTAATCCTCCCAACAACCCTAAGAACACAGAATTCCCAGTCGAATTTGAATTTCAGGTACAGCAAGTAATTTTTAGTGTGAGTATGTTCCACACAATAGTTGACCATCCTGTCTTTTTGTTTGCTAAATCCGGCAACCACTCTATTAGGTTTTTATAAAAACTTGATTATCCCTATTTTATAGGTGAAAAAAAAAAATGAGGCCCAAAGAGGTTAAGCAACTGGCCCACAGTCACTGATTTGAACCCAGACTGTGTGATCCCTGAGGCCACGCCCCTCATCACTGTTGTGTGCGTGAAGCCCAGTAATGGAGCCAAGAGCTCCCCTTGGGGATTTGGAGTGTCGGCTGGACTCATAGTCAGCAGGTGGTTTTCTCGCTTTTCCTCTGTGATCCATAAGAAATGAATCTCCCCCACTCTGGAAAGCTGTTCTTGGCAGAAAGCAGAAAACTGGCCTTCCTTGGTTCTTGTTCTGTCTGAAAGACAGAGTCACCACGTGGTCTTTTGTAAACAGGTTCCCCAAAGTGTTTCCCATAGCATGCTAGTTTGACGTGTTTTTAGTAGCTGTTGCTTGGTAAAATGGGTTCCAACAGCAAGTCAGTTTTGGGAATTAAACCTGGTTTAAACTGTGTTCAAAGGTCTCTTAAATGCAGGACCCCTTGCATTCTTAAATATTCTAATATGTACTGTGGCTTTCAAAGAAAAGGTTTAGTAAATTGTATGTCCTAAATTTTGACTTCCAGAAAGTAGAAAGCCCTAGAGAATTGCTATTTTAAAATTTATATGGAGGGAATACATATGGTGAATCCCAGCTTACCCATCAACCAGCTTCAATAATTCTCACTCATGGCCAGTCTTGTTTCAGTCCACATGCCCACACACTCCTACTGTCATCCCCCACTTCCATATGCCAGCCACAATGGGGAGATGCCATTTGACAGCATTCTTTCTCCCCCAAGTGAGGGAAAAACCACAAGTTCAGTTGATCTCAGACAGAGAGAAAAACTCCTTCTCATTCCACCCAGGTTTTACAAACAAAGATGGTGAGTCACACAGTATAAGCTCTTCTCAGTCTTCATGGTTAACCTTACAAAAGCCTTAAGTCATTGAACATCCTCAATTGAAATAGCCGCCAAATCTCAAGCACATCATCTTCACACTGGGATGGGTAACTTCCACATTGTGGTTGAGTGAAATCAAATGATGCTAGCCATCACACATTTTCAGGGACACCGGACCTTCTAGGGGCTGCCTCACTCCTCCTGGAGAGTAAAAGGGGCAACCCAGTACTGCTCTAAGTTTTCTAATGCTGTGTGCTAACGTAACAGTTGACAGCCATACCTAGGGAAACATTAAACTTCATTCATTTAAGTTCCAGCATTGGTTACCAGGTGTGAGACCAGGGACAGGTCACTTAATCCAGCTGAATCTGAAGTTCCCCAAACAGTTGAGGACAATGACTGTAACTATGCGTCCTACTTCACAGAGTTGCCTGATTTAGGTTCAAAGGACATGCTGTGCATAGGAAAGTGTGAACCATGGAAAAAATATAAAGTGCCACTTCAAGTCATCAGTCTAAAACAGAAGATTTCCAACTTTTTGGATAAAATCTAGCCAATCCTTAATTATTCTTTTTTTAAAAAAATTGTGGTAAAATATACAGAACATAAACTTTTTTCCATCGTAACTGTTTTAAGTAGACAGTTCAGTGGCATTAGGTGTATTCACATGGCTGCCTTACCATACAACCATCTAACTACAGAACTCTTCATCTTGCAAAACTGAAACTCCATGTCCATTAAACAGGAACTCTGCGTTCTCCCCTCCCCTCAGCCCCTGGCAACCACTGTTCTACCTTCTGACTATGACTGACAACTCTGTACCTTGTGTAAGTGAAATCATACAGGATTTGTCCTTTGGGAACTGACTTATTTTACGTAACCTAATGTCCTCAAGGTTCTAGATAATCCTTTATTATTTTTGAGCTTATAAATTTAATAAAATACAAATTTTATTATTTTCAAGTTTGTAAAATTAATAAATAAACTTAGTTAAGCACATCTGTAACTTGAAGCAAAGAGAAGAGAACATGCGGTATTAGATAATTTTCTAGACTAACTGTTTCACTTGTTCGTACTCAAGTCTTCCCCACCTATGAATTCGAATGTATTTTCTCTTGGGGACGACACACCTGAAGTGTGGCTTGAGGAGAAGGAAAGGTGGGGGCAAGGGCAGAGGGGGGATGCTGCCACAGTTCAGGAAAAGCACAGTGGAGACCCGAGTTGGATCAGAAAGCAGTAGACTTGGAAAATGAAGGCAGAATCCCTGTGGGTTGAATGCAAATATGAAGAAATAAACAAGAAACCAAAGTGACCCTGAGTTTTCTAATTTTGGTTGCTGGAAAGCTGATGCCATCGGCAAAATAGGGTACGTACAAGGCCTTAAGCGTCATGCACCTGGAGGAACTGGAGCCCATCCAAGATGCATTCACTCATCAAAACAAGCAGTGTCCGTGTGTATGTATTTACTGTTTGGGGGATAAGGCAGTACCCCTGACAGCAAGGATTCTGCCTTCCGGGAGTCTATGGGGAGAGGAGACACCAGATACAAACACAATAAAAAATAAATAAATAAACAAGAAAATATCAAGGGTAAAAACAGAACCAGGCGATGAGAAAGGGATGGAGCAAGAATTACTTTATAGCTGGGGGTCAAGGGAGGCCTCTCTGCAGAGGTCGCCTTTCAGGACAGACATGAATTTAGAGACCAAGTGTGTGTGTGAGCACACTGGGGAAAGAAGCAGAAGCAGGACACCCAGGCCCTCAGGCTGGAACAGATTTAATGCATTTGATGGAGCAGCCCTCCCTCGAACGACTCGTCCTCACAGGGGGATAGCAGGAGAAAGGACTGCACAAACCCGTAGAGGGCTGCACAGACATAGTGGGCTGTTACCATCTTGAATGTCTTCCTATAGTAATTACCACTAGTACTGCAAATTGACCCACTGCTAATAATACATTTTGAGTTTTCTAAAGGATTGCCTAGAGTGTGATTGCTGGACTGAGAAGCGAAGGTATAAATTTGGCAGAGCCGCAGTTAAGAAGGTTGTTCTGCCACAGACTTAAAGAGCACCTAGGCAGAGTCCAAGGGCCCCTGCTGAACTGGCGAAGCTCCAGAAGCTCAAGAATGCCACCTGTGTGTGTGCGCGCCTGTGTGTACACACACACACACACACTTGGGTTTCCAGCACTGGGGTTGGAGGATTGTTTATTAAGTGTTTCTGGGCCACACTCCTTCCAGAGAGTTCAGAGCCTGTTAGGGCCACTACCTCGGAAACCTTTAAAACCTGCCAGAGTGTAGGGAAGCACAGTTAGTCCCGACCTGTGAGACCGAGTCTGGAAGCTTGCCCGTGTCTCATGATTCTGTCTCAGCATTCTGCATTTTTAAACACGTTACTCTAAGGAGGGGTGTCCAACCTTTTGGCATCTCTATGCCATACTGGAAGAAGAGTTTTGGGCCACACCTTAAATGCATTGCAACATGTAATCACACACACACACACAAATCCCACAATGTTTTGAGTACATTTAAGATCTTGTGTTGAGCTGCACTCTCATCATCCTGGATTGCATGCGGCCCATGGGCCGCAGCTTGGACACCCCTGCGAGGGACCACCCCTGCTTTGCTCCCCAGGCCATTCTGTCAGTTAGCTACATAACCTCAGCTCTATTGTTTAAATAATGTTTGCGGTTTACATCGAGGGTGATGCACCACCCTTCCCCACACACAGCTTCCAAACAGAGAGGGAAAGAGTAGAGTTTAAGAAAAGCCCCATCTCCCAGATCATGCACATTTAGCGACGCGATGCTGAGGGGTGTGTAGGACCACAGAGAAATGCACCTCTCACTCGAAGGTAAGAATGCCAGCGTTGGAGACACAGCCTGTGTCGGAAGCTCTTCTCTACCACTCACCTGTTGTGTGACCCTGGGCAGGTCACTTAACTAAGGTCAATTTCCTCATCTGGGAAATGAAAATAATAGCTGCTTTACACAACTGATGAGAGGAACAAATGTGTAAAGAGCACTTAGCACAGTTCCTAGGAGGAAACAAGAGTTCAAAAACTGTCGAGGCATTATTGTGGTTATAGGCCAGTAGGGAATGTAAATCATCTCATCTGACTTCCTTCAACTAACTCAGTGGCTCTCAACTGGGGGTGATTTCGCCCCCAGGGGATATTAGGCAATGTCCGAAGACCTTCACAATTGTTCCTAGTGTGGAATGCTACTGGCATCTACTTGGCAAAGGCCAGGGATGTAAAATGCTGAACATCCTACAATGCACAGGACAGCCCCTCATGAGGAATTATCCAACCCACATGGCAACAGTACTGAGGCTGAGAAACCCTGGAATGTAGGGTTTATAGTCTATTGAAACCATATGACAACTGGAGTTACCTGGGGAAGTATTTTGCACATACTGTTTTGGGATCTCAATGTCTGAACTGTTTCCACTCTGCAAAGAGAGAGAAGCACTAAGGGTTGGCCTCAATAATCTCTGCTCATGACCAAGTCACACTCAGTGCCTAATAACTGTACGTTCTAATCAGGGCGTATGCAGCCCTTCTTCCTGCTGGAAGGGTACCATTTAGAATAGTGATTCCCTACCCGACCAACATGTTTTCTTAAGATCCACCGCACCATTAGCCCTCTGTTTTCTGCAGCCTGTTCTACTGAGAGATTTTTAGGTTAGGGAAGCAATTTTCAACCTTTTCATCTCATGGCACACAATAAGTTACTAAAATTCTGTGGCACACTAAAAATATATTGGATTTTTCGCCAATCTGACAAAACAGATATTATTTTTGATTTATTCACACTGGACAGCTATTGTTGTGTTGGCTGTTGTCGTTCTTTTTTAATTTGACCGTCTAAGGGAAAAAAAGGTCACTGCTGCTGACTAAAAGACTCAGGTGTCATTGGTTTAGGGACCAAAAATATCAGTTTTCTTCAGACACCAGAGACACACCCAGGTCTCAGAATCTTCCCTTGCTGTCCTGGAATCCCACCTCAAAGATGGCTGAAGTTTTGAGACTGTTCCTAATTCAGTGTCTGCTGGACTCTTTTATAGAATTTCAGCAGAGCAGCCTCCTGACTTTCTTTTCAATGGAGCACCTTAGTTAAGTAGTATACGTGAAAAGTGCAGGGAATCTCAGGTAATGCAGTTAAATATGTTTGCTGACATCAGTGTAAACGTCATCTTCTACGTCTTGCATATTTTTCTTTCCCTGTCATTCGCTTATAAAATAACTTTGTGTTTGGCTTAGTATACTGCTCAGAGAGAGAGGACAGTCAAAGAGGCAAGATTTCAGAAGTTCAGGCTACTGTCCCAAAGAATAAAATGGGCAATCAAAATAGCATGATATGTTTACATATCCAAAGTCTGTCCTTAAAGTATTGAGAATGCACTCTTCTCATCTCCCCACCCCAATTCCTTTACCCCCAACCTTCCCAAAACTCACAAATCATTGGCTCACAGTGGTTGCAAATTCTTGTAGCATTTAATAGCTACTATTTTATTACATGCAAAAAATTGAACACCATTATTACTGTAACTACGATTAAGGAAGGAATAATTCTCATCGGAGCCTGCAATAAAGTGACCTTGCTAAGCTTTGCGTTTCTTCTTGTCCTGCCCAAGGCGCAAACCACTCTCCAGGTGTGGCACACCTGCCTCCTAATGGCTAATCATCATGGTGCTTGCATTACCTGAAACACAGGAGAAGTGTTAGTGGTCTTAGAACAGTGGTTCTTAACCTAAGATTTACCTGTGGAGGTTTTTAAAATTCTGATGCTCTGGCCGCACCCCAAACTAATTAAAACAAAATCACTAGGGCTGGGTCCATCCTCGGAATCTTTTTAACTCCCCAGGTGATTTTATGAGCAGCCCAAGCTGAGGACCAGTGGTTTAAAATACATCTATCATGAGGAGCAGAGGCAGAATACCTAAGTGAAATTTGTAACATTACCATCTTAATCTATTTTCAGGTTTTTAGGCATGGAGACCGAAGTCCCATCGAAACCTTCCCCAATGACCCCATTAAAGAATCCTCATGGCCACAGGGATTTGGCCAACTCACTCAGGTTGGTTGGATTTTTAGCTAACATTGGTGATAGGTCTCAAGGGAAATGAAACATTGTGGGGTTTGTAATCTATCGAAACCTCATGACTGCTTTAATTACTCAGATCTGGGAAAATACTTTGCACAATTACCTGGGATCTGAAAGTCTAAACTGTGTTTCGATTGTGGAACAAGAGGAACTAATGGTTAGCTTCATCCACTTCTCATCATGTCCAAGTCACCCTTAGTGACCAGTAACTGGGAGAAGTACAGAGAAGTGCCTGTTTTGATCTTTTTTAACCTCTGGGTTTTATTAAAGGATGAGTGATGTGCGTGGATAACAGGAGTTTAGAGATGCTGAAGAGAGCCAAAAGCCAGCCCCTGAGTTTCTCAGGCTCCACCTGAGAAAGTAGAAAATAATCTTGTAATCAATAAGCTGAATCAACAGTGTTGGGAGAACATTATTCCTCTGGAGGTGCTGATAGCACATTTGATTTCTTGTCAGCTGGATACGTTGGGGTTGAGCCTTCCTTAGAAGTGGTCACTTACACATAGGAAGCCCTACTTCCTATTGAGCACTAACAAGAAGCTGAACTGGGGAACAAAGGCAAATGCAGTGTCTGCTCCAGCGCCCCATCCCCTTCCCTTGTTGAGCGAATGGCTCTTTTGTTTGGAGCTGTAAAGCCAGGTGCATTGCTTCTGTCCTGACCAAAGCACTGTTTAAATATGTTAAGAAAGAGTCCAAGAATCTTTAGAGTTGGATGTCTCCAACGCTAATGGGTCTTACTCTTGGTCAAACATTGGAATTATCTGGAGAGCTTTAAAAAGTATTGATGTCTGCCTAGGAGATTCTTATTTAATTGGCTTAAAGTGTGGCCTGGATACTGGGGTTTTTAGAAGCTCCTCAGTGTCTCAGCTGACTGTAATGGCAGCCAAAGCTGAGAATTACTGCCCTAAATCAACTATAGTTTTTATAGAGAAGGACACTCAGAGAGATGATTTGAGTCCAGCATCTTCTGGCTTTCAGGTCAGAGCTGTTCCCACCATAGCCTACCCAGCTGTGACTTCCTGAGTAAGGGGTGGTATAACAACTCAGGGCTGCTTCTTAATAACTGTGGATCTATATAGAGTCCTGCTCCCTTGCTGTGCTTTTGCAGCGAGATCAAAATACTCTTCCAGATTGTGGGATCTGTATTCTTCTTCTGAGAGTTGCTCCACTCACCAGCAGAGTCTCCTAGAGCAGTGTTTCTCAAGCTTTCAAGTGCAAATGACTCATTTGCAGATCTTGTTAAAAATGTAGATTCTAATGCAGCAGGTCTGACACGGGACCTGGGATTCTGCATTTCTGACATACCTCCAGGTGATGCCATCAGTGTTGGTACAGGGACACCCTTGAAGGAGCAAGGTTCTAGAGCTCAAAATTACCCTTGACCAGGTGCTTCCAGTGTACATAATGACAAGTGATGACTTTCTAGGTCAATGGCTTTCAAAGTGTGGTTCCTGGATGAGCAATATAACCATCACCTGGAAACTTAATATAACTGTGAAATCATTGGCTCCACCTACTAAATCAGAAACTCCAGGGTGGAAGCCTGGGAATTTTTGTTCAATGAGTCCTCCTGGTGATTCTGTGCACAGTAAACTTTGCAAAGCGCTGCTCTACAGACGTTGGCTATTTCCTCAAAAGTCAGTTTTAAGTTAGAACAATGATTAGACCCAAAGTACCTGCTTCTTCAGCTCCCCAGGTCATCCAGGAAACTCACAAACCGCAAAGCACACACTCCTTTTCTACCTCCTTCCCCATTCTCAAGGGGTGGTGCTGATAGTGGTGGCCAGGAGTGACAAGCAAGTGAGTGAGTGGGACCAAGCAGAGGCCACAGTGATCACATCCTCTTGGACTTCTGATGCTCTGGTGAAGCTCTGGGTGAAAGACAGGCTTGAGTAAAGTGTTTCTCAAAGCATGGTGCTCTACTACATGGATCTGAACCACTCAGGGCATGTTAACATGCAGACTCCAGGGCTATAACCCCGGATTTAATAAACAGGAGTCTCTGGGGGAACTGCTGAAGAATCCACATTTCAACAAGCACCCCTAGATAAATTTTGCGTCTGATGCACAGTAATGCTTAAGGACCATTGAGCTAAAGCAATGCTTCTCAACAGTTACTGGCCATCAGAATCATAAGGGGCTTATTAAAATCAGATTCTTGAGCTCATCCCCAAAGCAGGTGGGGCCCAAGAACTTAGTTTCTAACATACTCCCACATGATGCTAACACTGCTGATCCACAGAACACACTTTGTAACAGGCTCTATTTCTCAGGTACCACACATGGATAAACTGTGCAAATAATAAAACGTTGCACCCAGAGATTGAAAGTGATCTTCAGATTCATCAAATCCAGCCTCTTATCAAGTGGTTGAATTTCTTCCTCCAACTGCCCCTCCCCCACCCCCAAGTGGTCAACCAGTCCTCTGAATGGTCTGCCAACAAAGACGGCCATTGCATGTTCTACCACACCAGAGATAGATCGCTTTCGTAAACCAGATCCATCACCAGCTATTAACTGTGCAAGGCT
>PVKM010018379.1:0-25098 GCA_004027735.1 Carollia perspicillata
AACCGCGATCGTCTGGTTCACAGCCCGCGCTCAATCCACTGAGCTACACCAGCCAGGGCTAATACACAGTTTCTTATACAGAAGAGGATACTCCATTTTTATATTTTACTTTCATTATTGAATCTTAGTATCAAAATTATGTTCTATGTTGATTATTTTAAGCCTTAGTTTCTTTTGGTATAAGTATGATACATGATAATTTGTCAAACCATTCCTAAGTTGGTTTTATGTTTTTATTATTAAAATAATACTGAGATAAGTATTTTCAATATACCATTTTATACATTTTCTTAGATAATCTCTTAGTACCCATTTCTAGGAATAAACTTATTGGATAAAAAATATCTGCATTCCTCTTCATCATTGCTATCACAGCCTCTCAGTGTTTGTTTTTTATTTTATTCTTTTAAAAGACATTTATTTATTTATTTTTAGAGAGAGGGGAAGGGAAAGAGAAAAAGAGGGAGAGAAACATCAGTGTGTGGTTGCCTCTCACGTGCCTCTATTGGGGACCTGATCTGCAACCCAGGCATGTTTCCCCCACTGGGAATTGAACAAGCGACTCTTTGATTCACAGGCCAGCACTCAATCCACTGAGCACCCAGCCAGAGTTTTTTTTAAATAACATTATATTTAAAAGTAGTGCATATTAATTTGAAAATTAACATTATTGAGTATTGCCGACCAACTTTATATGCATAGACTTCTTTCCTTTATAAAAAATAGAGATATACTACCTGTGTATTTTAGTACATAATTCTTAAAAATGTAGTGATATTTTTGTGCTGGCTGGTGTGGCTCAGTGGACTGAGCACCGTCCTATGAATCAAACAGTAGCTGGTTCAATTCCCAGTGAGGGAACATGCTTGGGTTGCAGACCAGGTCCCCAGTGAAGGCGTGTGAGAGGTAACCACACACTGATGTTTCTCTCCCTCTTTTTCTCTTTCCCTTACCCTCTTTCTAAAAAGAAGTAAATAAAAATCTTTTTAAAAAATACAGTGATAATTTGTTGTGTCATTGAAAAGTCTTCAAAACATTCTTTTCAATGACAGCACCATGTTCCCTACTAGAGAGACAACATAATAATATAGTCAGTGGCTTACCTATGGTTAGATATTTATATTGTTCCTGGGTTTTTATTTTTATTATAAGTACACTTACAATGAATTCTTTAATCAAAAGTGGGATAGCTTGTTAAATGATAGTATGAGTTTTATAGTTTTTGTATATATTCATGTCTTTACAATAGTTATAACAATTTATAATGCTATTATCAATGCATAAGAATGCTGGTTTTACCATATGCATTCTTGCTAACATTTATTTTTGCTTTTATTTTTAGTAAATGTTTTAACTGGTCATTAGTAAACCTGAGATTTCATTGGTTTAATGCATGTGTATATGTACCTATGTGTATGCATACTTTTCAATAACAATGGTGACCGTTTCTCATTGTTTTTTAAATAACTTTTAAGTCATTCAATAGATACTTTAAAGATTTTTTAGTGTGTTTGCATGTACTACACACAATTTAAAACTAAAAAGTACATTTCACAGACTCACAAAAAAATCATGCTTCTGGTTTTAAGTAGAAAATCAAATGCATTTGTTCAAGTTTGAAATAAGGAAATGACGGCACTTTTGCTGCTTTTTTTGGTGCTCGTCAAATGGAGAAACTGAGTTTTTCCACATTGATCTTCTTCCTTCGTGTATATCAAGATGCAAGAAAGAGGGTGTCTTGTTTTTTTTGTTTTGTTTTGTTTTGTTTACCAGTAGGGTACTATCAGTTGTGACATATTTCTGGAGCTAATAGTTATGGTGCAAGCTTCCTAATCACTGGATCCCAAGTAAAAGATACCTTTCCATCGGTGGCTTTCTGATGCCATGGCTTCTGATTTTGGCAGATGCTCCAGCTCTAAGCCAGGTTAGTTTGATGGTGGCTTGAGGCATGTTCTGAAGACACATTCTTAAAGCTGCTGATTCAGGCTCTTCAATAATTTTGCAAATACCTTTTTGCATTTGACCTTTTCTGTTTAAAATACCTAGAATTCTTTCTGTTAATAAAATGTACCCCGGCTGACACTAAATTACAGATGATTGAAGTTTATGCAACTCTGATTTTATGTTTTTTTTTTCACAAATGTGTGCATATATGTATGCACATGTTTATGTATAATTGTGCATGATTATATTTTTATATAACATCCATCACTCCCCAAGTGGTAATGGGGACAGTTTAAAGCCTGGTTATGTGTGCATACACACAAACACATACAAAAACACTTTTATTTGAGAACTTTGACACAGTATCCTCAATTATCCAGAGACTCTCTTAAACATGAGATTTGCTACCAACATTCCCAGCGTTTAATATAAAGCTAAAAATAAAATCAAAATACTAAAATGCATATATTTTATAACAGTTGAGCTTCTTGGTTCTTGATGTGAAAATATCCACACTACTAATTAATGTTTAAACTTGAAATTATAAAATATTTAGTGGTTTTACTTCATAGTCCCTAGCAAGCACATGACAAGAACATAGAAAAAATGTCAGGGTGGTGACCAAGGAGAGATAATTGATAGAAATGAAAAGCTATTGCTATGACAAAATGAAGGCAAAATTGACCTCGTAAAAACCAGTCATAACTTTAAAAATTATAATATCTGTGGACATTTAAAAACCAATAATAGTCTCCACATGGACACCATTTCTAAAAGGGCCATTCTACTATATATGAGTGTAAAGACTCCAAAATAAAGTCCTTAACTTTTGTGCAAAAAGTTAAACTTATGAAATTCATTTATAGACAAAAATGTATTAGCTTATTTAAATCAATAACACTTAAATTACTCTAGCATACTGCAAGAATAAAAGAAAGATACACCTATTAAAAGTTTTTGGATAAAATTGTTTAAAACATTAACTAGCAAAGCTCCATTTACCCAAACATTAAATAATAAAATGAATATTACTCCCCAGCGATACTGGATAAAATGAAACATTACTCTATGTAAATTTCTGTTGGACTAAACAATCCACTCATTACTAGGAGAATCATCTTGGTGCAGATAAAAGAAAATCTAACCAATGAGTTAAGCTCATTAGAGCAAAAACATTCTTTAAGGTAAAAAGGAAAGGGTCTTCCTAAAAATCTTTCCCAAAGTATGCTTCCTGAAGATCCATAAATTTAGTTATTCTACAGCTCAGTCCAACTTTCTCATTCATATTGTCACACACACACAAGCACTAAATACTAAATTTGAGAAAAGGGACTGCCACATATCTGAAGGCATACTTCACCTGATGCAGACTCATGTTTTTACTGATGTTGATGCTGCTAATTAATACTAAAAACCCTATTCTGAAGCAGTAGCTGCTGGGAAAATATTTGATTTTGACAACGTACTTTTGCATGACCTGCCATCACTTCCCAAGTTGAAGCCAGTCCGGCAGCGACAGGTCCGTGCTTTGTAGCTGCTGCTGAGCAGACAGATGTGTGAACATCCCCCAGGCATTCCATATGGATCCACTTCACATGCATGGCTTCTGACTGCAACAAATAGAAAACGGCAAGCTTAAAATCCTCCAAAGACGAGATAATTATGTGCATCAGTATGTGGAATGTTTTTCCACTACTGGAAGAAGAATCCTAGTGGGGGAATCTAAATACCAAACTCTTTAGTGCCAGAATCAATTAGAAAGAGTTAAACCCCATAGAAGAGAGGTAGGGATTTGCAAAAGTCCTCCTATGACTACATTTAAAAAGCAATTCTGAGAGATAATGTGCTTTTATATTAATTTAAAACATTTAAATGTAAGCAAAATAAGTTAATATTCTTTCAGTGCATGCTTGTTATACTTTTTAAAATATACATTTATTTCAAATATTAAATTTCTATAAAATAGCCCAGTTTAGGAATTAAACAGAGAGAGAATTTCCTTATAACGATCCATTATATCATTACTTAGTTATCTAAGCTAGACAAAATATAATTCAATAATTATCATTACTGAGAAGAGCTAAGACTTTTTTTTTCAATTGTGGCTCCATTGCCATTGTGAGAACTATATTACACAGTAAATTGTGCATGTGTGCCTGTACCTATCAAAAGGATGAGGCTGAGTTGGCATGCAAGATTGAGGAGTAGAAGGCCATTTTCTGAGTGTAGATGTTAAAGAAGAAAAATAGAGGAAAAGTAGCATACGGGGAGAATAAGAAACAGAATGATGAGTGAAAAAGAAAGGGTTGTAGTAGGAAGAATGTCAGTAAGATTTTATGTCTCATTGTAATTATACTGATTTTTTGATCACCAGTTCCTTAAATTTCAATGAATAACACAGTAATCTTCTTTTAATAATAATAGTGCTACACTTTAAAAAATTGTGCCACATTCTTTTCTGTTTTCCTCATTCTCTAAATGAAAAGCTGAGTGAAATGCACTTTTGTTTTTTCCCACCAGGAGAGTTGCTTTTATTTTCCAATGTCATGCCATTTTTATCCTAGATCATGTCTTCTGTCACCTACTTTGCAATTCTCCACTTTCTCGCCATCATTACTTTTGTTCTCTTCATTGGATCATGCCCATGAGCATATAAGTAAGCCATCATTTATGCATGTTGGGGGGGAGGTTTTTTTAATCATAATTCCAATAGCAATCTTTCAATTAACTCCCCATTTCTCTGCTTCCTGGTACATCAACACTTCTCAAAGTTATCTACACTCATTTCCTACGATTCCTTTCTTTCCTGTCTCTCGTAAACCCATTCACATCCAGACATTCACTATACCACAAAATTGCTCTTGTCAATCCGTATGAGCTGAATTTATGCTGCTGAATCCAATGACTAATTGAATTTATCAAGCTTCTCTGTCTCCTCTTTGGTCTTTCCTATTCTCTTTGACTTATTATTGGAGTGTTCCAGTACCCATTATTTGAGGTTCTGCTGTTCTCCACCTATAGTCGCTTCCTTAATGATCACATCTATTTCCATGGCTTTAAATGTCATGTATGAGCCAATGACTCCCAAATTGGTATCCTCACCCTGGACTTCCCCTGAACCACAGACTAACCTCCTTGATATTTCTACTTGAATTTATAATAGACATTTGAAATAACATGAAAATTATACTTCTTTTCTTTGTCCTCAAATCTTTTCCATACTTGGTCAAATAATTTAATTATGCTAATTCCTTAGCCCAAGATATTTTCATTAATCCTGATTTTTATTTATTTATTTTTATTTATTTATCATCACCCGAGGATATTTTTTTCATTGCTTTTAGAGATAGAGAAATATATATGTCAGAGAAAAACATCAACTGGTTGCCTCTCATGTGTCATGTCCAGACCTGAGATCCTATGTGCTCTGATGGGGAATCGAACCTGCAATTTAGGTATGTGTCTTTACTGGAATTGAACCTACAACCCTTCAGTGACAGAATGATGCTCCAACCAATTGAGCTACACTGGCCTGGGTACCCTTGACTCTTTTTAAATCTATACCTCACATCCAATTCATAAGAAACTCCTGTTTGCTCTACCTTCAAATGTATGCTAAATTTAATTATTTCTCGTAATTCACTGTTACTACCTTGGTCCAGTCCACCATCTCTTCAACCCTCCACCTTTGCCACTTCCCCCTGTCTGTTGTCAACACAGTAATCACATTGATTCTTTAAAACGTCAGTCAGGCATGAGAATCTTCTGTTTGATTCTTCTTAAGGTTTCCCCATCTCACTAAAAGTATAAGCAAAAGTTTTTTTACAGTTGTCGACAGGGGCCTACTTGTTATCTTTTTATGGTCTTCCTTCATTTCTCCAATTTCATTTCTACCTCTCTTTCTTTTATTTACTCTGCTCCAGACACATGGGTCTCTTTACTGCTCTTTGAACAATCTGAGTATACTGTTCCTCATGGCTGTTGTACTTGCTCATCTCTTCCTGCTTCTCTCCTTCAATTATTTCAAGTTTTCATTCAGTTTTAGGTTTTCAATGGGACTTCCTCTGACCATTCAATATCAAGTTATAAACTGCCCCCCATCTTTCACATTCCTTACACTCTTTATCTGCTTTATTTTCTCAAATGTTAATGTTTAGATAATTCTAAATTAGCATTAATTTGAAACACAACACGATGATGGGAATTTTGGGTGGTGCTTTTAACATTGTACATTATCAGGTATATGGTTGAACCTAAATTGTGTTTATTAAAGAGCATCCCAAATCTACTACACAAAATAACTTGTTTGTGTTATTGAGAAATACTTGGAAACATGCAGTCTTGTCATTAAAATTATTTTTCATAAATGTGTTAAAAACAGACTGTTAAGTCAAAAGACCAGTGATTGCAATAAAACTGAACTGATACTGCAAGAAAGTCATGTGATTTAAAAATTTACCTCCAAAATAATACCAAAAAATAATTCTTAGCATTTTGGCATCTGAGTTTCCTGTCTAAATGCATGTCAATTGAAAGTTCCTTCCTAAATCTAAATCTAGCTATCATTTCAATGTTATGGTGGTAGAAACCATTTACCAGCAACTGAACAATTTGTGATTTAGAGCTCCCTCCCTTGTGAAGGGAGTTCTATTCCATTTTGTCAAGCAGATATAAAGCAGACATTCCCTTTTGTTAATCAAAATAGAGAATTTATACTTCACCCACTTTCACATCATACAAAGGCACAAGGACCATATCCCCATTCTATTCATCATTATGAAGGATATAAAGAAGTTTGGCCTCTTACCTATTGGTTGAGTTCTTTTCTGATAGACTCGAATTCCTCGAGCATTTTCCATTTTAATGAATGAATGAATATCTGTGGCATTAAATCGATTTATCCTTATGATATTGAAGTTATCAGAAGTGGTTGCATATAAATAGTCCTCAAACACAGTTATACCATAAAGTTGTCTGACCTATAAAGAGGGGTAAACATAACTATGATTTTTAATTATGCTGCTTTCAACTTGAAAGAAACACTGATTGCTATTTACTACTGTGGGCAATGCCCAGAGTAGGAAAGTCACAGCATATTATTGCTTATTTTCTCTCAACTAATTCAACATTTCACTAATTTAAAAATTTACTCTGAGAATAAAACATTACATAGTAGTGTATAAAGCAGTTACAAATGCATGCGAGAAAATTTTATTCATGTTCATTAGAAAACATATTCAGTAGCTACTTTTCAAAAGCTAACAAGAACAAAACTTTTAAGTATATCATTAATATGCTTATAGCACTGTTACATAAAATTTGAGATATTTTTATGGTCTGCTTGTTCATATAGTCATGGATACGTAGAATCTGCAAAAGCCTAGCTCTGCTTGGGAAAGAACTGATGCTCAAGTACTTTTGAAAATTTGTTTTATAAAAAAAAAAATCTAATTTTTTAAAATCTAAATTACATTTAGATTAATACTTGCCCAGAATGGAAAACACTACATGATAAAATTACATATTCAGAATAATTGTAAATAAAATGTCAGCATTTTACTCAGAAATTGCATTCTTTTTAAAGCCTATTCATAATGAAAATGGAAGTGTTTGCTTGAGAATAACAAGGTTTATTGCTATCCCTGGCACTTTAATAGTAAAAATTTCATCCTTGGCAGAGGTTTTGGTGATTGTGGCGAAGAATAGACATCTTGAAGTCATGGAAAACATCCAGCAGAGCAGAGAAAGAATGACTACACTGATTTGCTCATTAGAGGTATATGCTAGCTAGGCAAATTGCCTTTGGGTAGTCCTTGCTTTATACTTAATTTAAAATGGTTCTGGTCCAGGGTACAATATAGCTGTCAATTGATTTGCTGTAGAAATTATGAAAAAAAGAATTTGTCACTATATTTTGACATTTTATTGTACTTTAAGAGCCCTGTTAGTGTAGATTTGTAGTTAAGAGAATTTGAGAATGTATGCATAGTTTGTTAAAATTTTCATAGAACTATTTTTTTATTTTAATCAAATAATCTTGTTAATTCTACAGCAAGCCAAATAACTAAGCAAAATAATTTGATTTGTTATGTCTCAAGCATATATAATTTATCATTACCATTTCTGACCATCTCTAAAAGAAGACTGGTTTCACATGTTGTTTTTATATCATACCTCATTTCGTCCTGTCTATGCTAAAAATGAAAGAGTGGAATTAATGAGGAGGATCATTTGACATTAAAGCCTAAATAGTCTTTTCTACGTTATTGTTATTCCCTGGTAATTTTATATTTGTGTGTGTGAGCACACATGTATTTACTAATATCATTTTCAACATAGCTGATATCATATTAACTAAATTTATGTATGGCCCGATTTTCTTGGGAATTCTTTTTTTTTTTCCGTAGAAAAATAACAAACAAGCTGAAGTCTTCCACTACTATTAATACCATGGATGTTTTGCTCAAAGTTTGTTGCCATTCATCTGAAATTGTATGGTTGTGATAGACCCACATTACACTCTATGTTATTTACAATCCACATCCCAGGAGAGAAAGCAATGTTACAAAGCGGGGAATTGGTCAGGGTAGAAAACATGTTCACACAGTAGAGATCAAATTTTACTTGCTGCCTCTCTGCTGCCTTCAGAAGGGTCTGCTCTCCATAAGGGAAGTATATTGCTGTCTGTTCTGTTAACTACCTACAACAGAGGTGGGAAGAGCTTGGAATGGTGAATAGACTGTTCTGCCTCCAGCCCAAATACTTCAAAATCTTATCTATTGGATTAGTACTTAGTGCCTGACCAGCCAAACACAGGCAATACAAAGAAAAAAATAAGTGAATAATTAAAATTTTCAGATATTAAAAACTGTTTAGTCTTGGGGAAAATTGTTTAAATTACTTATTCTTGTTTAGAATTTTAATTATGTATAGGTAAAAGAGAAGTTCTGTCATAATCACTTCAGAGATTAGGTCCTAGGGCCACCAAAGAAATCATGGATTTTAGGACAGCTGAAAGTGAGAAATATCTGGCCTCACTTGTAATACTGCATGCTTTATTTTTTCAACCACCCAGATTAGTGGATTATTTCCCAAGGAAAGTTAAAGAATTTCATTGTCAAAGCAGATTAAAAAGGAAAAGTAACTTTAAGGGGTAATTATAGAATATTCTTAGTTTGTATTGCAAAAGAAAGCAAAGACATTTACATATTTCATTTCCATAGAATAAGTATCTCCCATGAAATTAGTGTAATCACTGAGGTAAAACTGAATTTAAAAAGGTACACTAGTGAATAAAGTCAATATCCACTTAGAGATTTCCTTTTTAACGTGTTTACTGTTATTTGAAAAAAAATCTTATCATTCAGCAAGGGTAAAACTATAGAGATGGGAAAATTTTTGAATTCTGTGAAAATTTTTTCACAGAATTCTTGTTTTAGGAATTACTTGAATGTATCAGAAGGTAAAATTTAATCCAACCTATTAAAACAACAAAGATGCTTTTGTAAACTGGAATTTCCTTTTGTTAGCAAAGTATTGCCAGTGTCACATAGGACAAATCATAATCCAGTTCCTCTTATAAATAAACCAGTTAAATTAGTTTTTAGTAAGCTGGCAGTAATATCTGTCTTATTGTAGTATTTTCCTTTTTTACTGGCATAGCATTTTTGCTTTTGTTTGTTTGATGTTCTTATTTTTTGTTGGTGTTTGTTTTGTGTGCTTTGTTTTTAATGGAGGGAAGGAAAAAATGAGAAGCATCTCCAATACATAGAATGCATTGTATAAAGAACATCTCTCATGTAGGAAATACATCACAATTTTTATGATCCACTGCTGTTAACTTTATAAGGAATTTTCAACATTGCAATTTTCGGTCTTCCTCTTAGTGTAATACCATACATTTTATTACCTTAGCCACATTTTCTTACAAAACTATACTTACTTGTCTGCCTTGAATAATGGTATGTCTGTTTTTTCCTTGATAGTCCGTGACTTCCACATACTCCAAGTAAAGATCTACCCAGTAAACCAATTTGTTGACTAGGTCCAGTGCCAATGCAGCTGGCTGCTCTGTCTTTGAATCAATTATCCTTGTTCTGTTGATCCCATCCATGTCACATCGCTCCACTTTGGCTACATTCCCGTAGTCAGTAAAGAAAAGTTTTCTGTTGAAAGTATAATAAATGTTAAAGTCAAAGACGGATAAAACCATATTCAGTAGAACCATCTGTAAAAAGCAGAACTTTTTCTTCTAATTTATTTCAGTGGTTACATCTGTTAGCTTCCCATAACCATTTCCATGTAATATCACTCATAAACAGAGGAATCTGTTAATGGATATTGCAGGGCATAAGGGAGCAGGTTAACCAACAACTGTAAAACTTCCCCAAAATGAATGATTATGGTGGGTTTATTTTCACATTAGGGGAAATGTTTCTTTAAGCTTCAGAGAGCCCAAACACACAGCACAGAAAATGCATGCAGCTTATTCAGTGCAAGCTTCAGAAGAGAGCCAAGTCAGCAGGCCAGGGCATGTGAGCTATCAGGCTTTATCTTCACCCTGCTTTTCAAATGGCCTAGTGATGTCTGTTTCCTATAAAAGCCATAACATGGATCTCAACGATGCTATGATTGGTAGTGAATTGCAAACCTATAATGGAAGTAAGTGGATGGAAAAACAAATGTGTTGTTTGTAGAAATAGAAAAAAATATAAATAACCCTCCCAAACCAATCCCAAATTCTTCCAAATATTTCCCAAACACCCTATTTCATGATGGAAATTGGACCATTTCTCCTCATTTTCTTCTTATATATCTAGAAGAAAAGACTGAAAACCATGTTGATCTCTGAAACAAAAAAATTCCTTCCATGAAACACTAACAGTGTCTGTCATCAGAGGTTTAAATATCTCCAAAACTTCAGTATCTACTATTTGATTAGCATTCACTGTTTAGTAAACAGAAATCAATTTGAATTAGCCTGACAATATTTTAACATGATTATCTACTCATGAGACAAAATTATATTTGTAAATAGAGGACTATTTTCCTTGATTTAAATATAATCTCAAGAATAATCTGATTGACAGTGACCGAGCAGAATATAGAATACTTGATTTTATGAACTTGATGAATTGGTTTCTTGTTGGGAACTGCTCTGTCTGGTTTCAGGAGTTGTAACCGCTCCCCATGGCTAAGGCTGAGTGAGCGACCTCCGGACTGTGAGCCACAGAGGAAACAAAGCTTATCTCCCTGGCAGGAGTGCTGCTTCTGCCATCTCTAGCCCCCAACACTTGGTCAGTTAGTCAGAGTCTATGGGTACGACCCCTCAGAGGAGGGGCAACCCTAGCACACACGATCATGTGGGAGGACATCAAGAAAGGACTCAGGGGCTGCAGCAAGTGAGTGTGAAGGACCTTCAAACTTCCTGGTTATTTTGACATAGCCCGAGTCCCCCTTCTGTCTGGGAGAAGTGTTTCCTGGCTCTAATCCACTTAAGCCTGAATCTGTGACAGGGAGGGGGTGCAGCCCTCTGCCAACTAGAGTGGTTTCCTGCATAATTGAGCATAAGAAAGATTTTGTAAAGTCCTGTGAAGTCTGTTTTGCTAGGAGTGCTATCATCCATATGATGAGGGTCCAGGTAGGAAATGAGTATGTCTCCTAAAGTTTTTGCAACCCCCTTACCTGACAGACACTGACTCAGATTAAACCCTCAGATTTCTTTAAAATGGTATCTATTGTTTGATCCTTGCTGACTGACATTGATTGATGAACTTTACCTGTATCCTTGTGTGTTACAAACCTAATAAAAAGCCATTGAGGAAGAGGATCTGGGCCCTTCTCCCATGAGAGAAGCTGACTATCTTTCCTCCCCAAGCAGATCATGTCTTGTTAGCATTGTGTTCATCCATGGCGGATGGGGGGGCCCTGCTGGCAGAGGCCCTCCCCACAGTTTCCGGTTACTTTTCTCAATATCCTCGCATTATCTGACAGTATGGAGTATCTTTCAAGCTAAAAAGTATTTAGTTTTAATTTTGCTCTTTCTGCTGAGGGAGGCTTTGACTAACTTTTAAACATCAATGACTAAACAGCAAAGCCAGATTTTATTATGAGTATATATTTCATCTAATGTCCTTGAAAGATCAATTTATCACGAGTTAAAAATTAATTTTCAAGTGACATTTTCTTCAGGTGAAAAACTTTTTATTCTAGTGAGTTTAACAAATAAAAGGGTATACAGTGTTATGTTTTATTGCCATGCAGAATGCTCAAGGAATGCTCTGTTTCTGAGCTGGTCTCTCTGATCTCTCTCTCTCTCTCTCTCTCTCCCCCTCTCTCTCTCTCTCTCTCTCTCTCTCTCTCTCTCTCTCCCCGCTTCTCGCTCTTGCTCTCTCTTCCTGCTTCCATTTTGCATTTCCCCTTTCTTCACTTGTGAATTAATTTGCTCATAGCTGTCTCAAGTCAACTTTCTATAAAGGTTACCAGTTTATCACTGTGGTGCACTGCCCACTATCCCTGTTATATGAAACTCTCTTTCTCACCCCATACCAAAATGCTTTTGTAGTTTCCTCTTTTGACTTGTCCATTCACAGAACTGAAAAACTAGTGGTGTGCAGGTAGTCTGGCGTAGGCATACAGACTTGGAGGTTCTGGCTCACTATGTATAGACTATGCATAGATAGTGATATGAAGCAGGTGATTGTAAATATCTACATGGTATTGAAGAGAAAAGATGACTCAGGAGAGATAGAGATTTATCTGAAGTCATCTTGAGATGATTTAATTATATGGAAAAAAGAGAAGAATGCCAAGACAAGAACCCTAGAGGCATATTATTGGAGAAAGAAAGAGCAAATTAGTAATATCAGAGGTTATAGTCAAAGAAATAATACAGAATCTCATAGAAGTTCAAGAGAGAAAAGTTTGAGGATAAAGGATTGGGGTGGCTGGCTGGGCCAATCACTTCACAAAACAAATAGAGAAAGAAAGAAAGAATATTGATCAAGAAGATGACGTTGAATTTGATATTTGTTGAAACAAAAAAAGTGTTACTTCTCTTTGAAAATTTTAATTGCGGGAGAGTGGATCAGTTGATGATGAAGGAAGTCAGGAAAATATAAATTATTTTTCCAAGATTTTAAGAGATATTGACATAGTATTGCAGGAATGATGTAAATATTTCTTATATCTATCCAAGGTCATAATAAAACTGCTTGAATAAATTTCAACCAAGTATGGGAAAAAAGTATAAGTACACAAATTAATTAAAATGTTACTGTTTTAATGAAAGTATAAAGTCAAAAGAACAGGAGAACTTTGGGTATGTGAAGTAGCACCAAACTACAAGAGACAATAAAGAATTCCCTAGCAGATAGCAGATTAACTGGTGCCCAGTGGAAACATAAAAGAGTTTTACACTAAAATAGAACCTTTACACCAATTGAACCTTCCCAGGATTCAGAATACTGACTATGAAGAGCTCTGTCCACTTATAAATAAAATGCAAGAAATGAAATTCTCTAAAAGAATACCACTAAAACCATAATACTGCAAGCAATAAGTACCCATAGTCACATGATATGATGTAGATGTTTTTCTGTTTGCTTATTTTAATATTGTTTAATTTTATTTTCAAATGTCCTACTACTGTTATAGAGAAATGCTTTATTCCTGGGGCATTCTTTCATTGAGGCATTATAATAACTAACTGTATTATAATTAATAAACAAAAGCTAAAGTTTTAAATTATCTAATCTCCATATTTTATTTGTGATGAAAATGTAGCTTGGCTAAAAATCAATTTTCTTTCATATAAAATATTTTTCCAAATCTTAAAAATAGTAAATAGTGCTCTATTAACCCCATTATCTCATTGACACTTACAATTATCTGTGAGATAGAAGGGGCAGATTATTTTTATTTCACAGATGAGCAGTCTCAAAGTCCATGTGGTAAGCCATTGCCAGAGCCATAATGCAAATGTTGGTTTATCATGCCTTTTGCTTTTAATTATTTTGAATCATTCTAAACTTACAGAAAAGTTGTAAGAATAGAATGAATGCCTATACCCTTCACCTAGGTTCCCCATTGTTTACCTTTTGTCCCTCTGGCTATTTCTAGTACTGTCTGAACCTCTTGACAGTAAATTATAGACACTATGGCCCTTTACACATAAATACTTCAGGCTGCATCTGTTAAGTACCAGGCCATTATCATGCATAACCACAGTACCTGTATCAAAATCAATACTTTTGACACTGACCTGATACATGGTTGTTATTCATATTTTGCCTGTGGACCCACAATGTTCTATACAGTAAAAATTCCTCCTTTTTCCTGATTCAAAATCCAATGCAGCATCATGTATTGCATTTAATTGTCTTCTCTCTCTACACTCCTTTAATCTTGAACAGTTCTTTAGCCTTCCTGTTGTTCATGATGTTGCCATTTCTATAGGGTAAACATCAGTTGTTTTGAAGAATATTCTTACTTTGAGTTTTCTTGAATTTTATAATTAGGTTATATTATTCTTTTTAAACTACAATGTAATATTTTTTACTTTATCGTTATTGCTCCTGGGTTTAGAAACCATGAGTAAGTCTATGCTCTACCCCAGAAATTCCATAAAATTAAACACAGATGGTAGCTTGGACTTGCATTTACCTTTATACGATTTTTTCTGAACACCTAACTCTGTTAACTTCAGGATTCTCAGTCACCCTTTCAGTAACTCGTCTCTCCAGGAACAAGGATTGATGCTGCTTCCAGTACAGCAGCGCCCCAAGTGCAGCACACTGCCTGTGGGTGATGACACCATTGCCTGTGGATGATGACACCATTCCTACATCTGTCTTATGACCCATTCCCTCAGATTGCGATACTGACGTGTCTTCTCTCCCTGTTCTTTCTTATGGTATCAATATCTTTATTTTCTAGTATCAGGGAGAAACTAAATTAAGATTGTTATTCTCTCATTCTTCACTTATTTTTTTCATTCCATTCAATTCCAATTAACAAAAATAAATAAAACTATAGTCTAACTACTCTTTCTATTTCTAAGACATGTTTAACTATTAGTTCATGAAGAACAAACACTTTTCTTTAAAATATGCAATTATGCATCCAGTTTATTTTTCTTATAATTCAACATCTATAGGAAAAAAGAATTTATCATTTTGGCTCCCTAATTTTATTAGATATGGAAAACTGATTTTATATAACTTTTCAATGTTCATATAATTATCCCTGTTTTACTATAGATATATCAGACTCCATACAGTTGCAGATAGTAAGAAACTTTGGGTTCTGTTGGCAAACTTGCCTGACATAAATCAAAAGCCACACAGGGAACACTCCCAGACAGTGACAGAGCACTGTGCTTACAGAGTTATGGCTCCAATCATCCCAGCACTTCAAGGCAAACCAATTGTTACACATACTGATCTCTTAAAACATATTTTTTTTTACCTGATTAAAATAAGACTTACTTTTGCTACAGATATTTATTTTAAATGATGAACTTTGGTACTTCAGTACTTCATCAAAAAGAACTAAAGTAAATTTAAACACATCAAAGTCTGGTCCACATATTTCAAGTCCACAGTCAACCCTCGTTTTCTGTCACCATTCTTACCCCTAAAATTTTGCTTATAGCTTAATGATGAAATTCTGTACCATTTATTTTAACCGTTTAAAAGTAAGTTTATATAACAAGACAGTAGTAAGGAAGTAGATGAGAGAAGAGTGAGACAAAACTAGAGGGTCGTATATTAACATATTAAAAAATAAGCCATTACAAACCTTTCATGTTTATTAATCATATGATGATGTAGATAACTATATTTCCTTACATTTCAGGAAACTTACATGTATTTTCCTTAGCAAGGATTACATTAGGAAGTTCACTTTCAGTCTTGCTTTTAAAATAAATGTCATCCAAATAAAATAAATATCATCAATACAACTATATATTTTTCGATTTTGTATACAACAATTAAATAAGAAAACAACTTTCCAAATTATATGGGGTAATTACAGTTTATTCTAAATTAAAGTAAGAATATTAAATATTTAGCATTGCAATTCAAAAATGCAATTACAAATCTGAAAGTGTAATAAATCTTTGGAGTAAGATGTTTAAATTCAAAATCTATTAGCTCTTGCTACTTAAGAGATGTGGATAATAAACAATAAAACTATTCCCTGTCTAGTCAACAATGTTCAAGACAGTTACTTAATGAATTTTATTTGTTTGTGGTTTTTGCTTTCATTGTTTGAAAAAATCTCTTGACTTCGTTCTCAGCTCATACACACACATACAGAAATTAAACTTGACATACAGATTCTGCTCTCAGCCAGTTACTGTATATTCAGGAATCATTCCCACTAATGATTACTCTGAACGTGTACATGTATTAAATATGTCAATCAGTGTGGCTGACCCATTCAATGTCCTTATTTATCTAAACCTTCCGCACCGATACTGTGCCAGAAAAGGACAGCCCTATGTGCCAAGATTATCCCTCTCCTTCCTGTTTAGAAATAATTAGACCAAGGTGGAATGTGTGATACAAATAAAACCAAATCATAGGCTGAGCTGAATCACTAGCACCCTTTCTCTCAAAAATCTAACCCAAAATATATGGATATTTATTTTGGATATATGGATATATGAGCAGTTGGGGTGGGAGTGGTATGCTAAGAGAGGAGGAATACCAGAGCATGGTGCAGAAGTTGTTTGGGGAACCATGAGGGAGATGTGAGGAAAGGAACCATGGAGTCCTTGAGTGAGGAATTCTTCAAGCCCAAGGGAGTCCATCTTTACTTCCTGTCCTTAGTTACATGAACATGTGAGATTTTCCATATCCTCTTGGGACATCTCTATGCAGTTGAGTAGCTTCAGTGGGTTTCTGTATTTGGGAGCTGAAGGGCATTGAGTAAATCACTCCATTGTTCAATGTTCTATTTTAAGATTCAGAAAATCTTTTTTGAAGATTTGAAACAATCAAAAATCATACTACTTTGGAAATATTTTAAATTAAAATGTTAATTCTAAGTAAAGCAATCATTTAACAATTTTAACGTGTAACTCCATCTTAGCACTGGGTCATGTCTCTTTCTCTCACATGTGTGTATGTGTGTATACACAAGATCTGTCTGGAAAAAGTCCAGTCATTGTTAATATAACCATATGGTTTGTGCAACATCAATGTAACCTGGCAGCCAAGGAGAATGGACTGGGCTGTACATGCATGAATAATGACAACTTCACTGTACTAGGCAGTTTGGGTGGTAGACACCATTAAGTGAGCATGTGTACTATGTGGCCATCACAGTCAAAGTGACTGAAAAAATAGAGCAATAAATGTGTCTAATTTTATGTTAAGGTCGAACATTTCTCTGCGGAAACTACTCAGATGATTCCGAAGACCACAGCTATGGGCAAGTGGTCATTGGAAGCTTCTTCATGACAACATGCCCTGCTCGTGCATACTGTCTTGGCAGAGGTTTTTGGCAAAGCTTCAAATAACCCAGCTGACTCAGCCCCCATACAACTCAGATTTGCTGCCCTGAGACTTCTGATTTTCCCAAAACTAAAATCACCTTTGAAAGGGAAATGACTTTGGACCATCAATGAGATTCAGGAAAATATAACAGGGCAGCTGATGGTGATTGGGAGGACTGTGTGAGGTACCCAGGTGCCTGCTTTAAAGAGGACTGAGGCATCATTGTTCTAGGTGCAATCTTTGTTGCATCTTGTATCTTCTTCAATAAATGTCTCTATTTTTATATCACATGGTTGGATACCTCTGGACAAACCTCAGGGGTAGATGTAAAACCAGTGCCTTACCTAATACTAATTCCAGAATAGTATTCTCCTCTTTTAACATATTCTATTTTTTGAGGGTCTCACCAACAGGCTGTATCACTGATAGCAACCATCCTCAAAGAATCATCTATCAAACTTCTGACTCTTGTACAAAATTATTTTTACTTAAGACTCAGTTTTAGTGTTGTTTTTTTTTTTCTTGTTAACCATGCTAAACCTGGAAAGTAAGGAATTCCAATATCTACAGGATAATAGATCCACATTGGTTGTCATCACCAGAAATTTTTACCTCCACCACAAGGGATGTGCCCTCCTCCCCAACACACACAAACATCTTATTCTTCCCTCTGACTTTACGCTTACTCTTTATCTCCCTCAGGCACTCTCACTGAAACAATTATTTGACTTCAGTGAGACCTTGTCCCCATTGACCCTCTCCATTTTCTCTCCATGAGCCAACCTTCAATTTTTCCTTCTCATTTATTCTCCACTGTCCCCATCACAGCCCTTTAATTCACTCCATTCTACCCTATTCCACCTCAGAGAATAATTTTACCTCTTACTGCGTAGAGAATTAGAGCACATCAAAATGCAACTAATTTGTTTTCCCACAGGCCCAACTAAATCTTGTCTGTATCTACATCAGTTACTTCCCTAACTGTCTTGTAATACAGAAGGAAGCATCCTCTCATCCGTTTAGGCCAATGCAAGGCAAAAATATATACTAACTCCCTCTCCTTCTTTGAAGCCTGTCTTCAAAAATATCCTCTTTCTGTTGCATTTTTTAAAAGATTTTATTTATTTATCTTTAGAGGGGAAGAGAAGGAGAGAGGGAGAGAAATATCAATGTATGGTTGCCTCTCGTGTATCCCCCACTGGGAACTGGCCTTTAACCCAGGCATGTGCCCTGACTGGGAATCGAACCGTGATCGTTTGGTTCGGAGGCCCGCTCTCAATCCACTGAGCTACACCAGCCAGGGATCTGTTGCATTTTTAGTCTCTCCTTTTCTGCTAAATCTAACCTTTGGCATGTAAGCTTGCTCTGCTATTTATTATACTAAAACAAATACAACTTTTTTCTTAACCTCAAACAAACCTCCATTTATAGCCTTTTCTTTCCATGCTCCATTGACATCCAGCCTTCTCCAAAGAATTATTCATACAAGCTGACTTCATTTTTTCCTTTCACTGTTCATTCAATACAAATATTTTTTCAACCCCACCATTCCTTTTCCTTTCTATCTCTTTTCTTTCTTTCCCCTTTCTTTTTTCTTTCTTTCTCTCTCTTCCTCTCTTTCCCTCTTTTTCTCTTTCACTCTTTCTTCCTGTCTTTCTCTCTCTCTTTCTTCTTTTCTTATGAAAGTTGCTAATTATTTTCATGGTTAAACCTTTCACAGTCCTCATTGATCTTTCTGTGGCATCAGACCAAATCAATCCCTTTATCCCTTTTGACTTTACTTCCTCTTAGCACTTTCTAGGTTTTCTTCCTGCTCGACTGATTTTTCTCAGTTAGATTTCCTACTTCCTCTTTTTGTATTAAGTCCAGGATTCTGTTATATTTAAATTACTTTATAAAAATTTTTGAAAGTTTCCATGACTTTTTACTAATATTATAGCTCATTTTTAATATGTCTTCTCAGCTTCTAACCTAAAAATACAGTTGTCTTTTTTGATACCTGTGCTTAAATCATTTTTGGCGCCTCAAATTTAACATATTTCATATTAAATTCCTGCTCTTTCTTATCATATATATATTTTTCCCTCCACTTTAGCAAACAAAGAATCTTTCCACCCAATGGCTCATTTAAGAAACCAGGCGTTCATTCTTCATATGTTCTACCTTACCCTCTGCATCTAATTTGTAACCATGTCCTGCCAATTTTATCTGAAAAGTATATATGCTATAAGCTGACTTTCTCATATTGGATAATAAAATCTTAGACTCAGACTTCAAATTAAGTTAAAGGGTCAACACATATGGATTAGGCTATTTTAGCACAGGAAAACCAGTTAGTTTTCCATGTTATCCAACGTAGTTCATAGGAATTCTACTTTGGACCCAAATTATTATTTAGCTAATAATAAATTAACATTTTGTCTCAGTTTGATAGCAGCATCCATTTTGCATGTACTGTATTATAGTCTTTGGAGAACTTGTAGAAACTAGTTCATGGTAACATTTGGTATTCATGTGTCTAGTTAATTTTCATTTTTAGTAACATCTCAATATTCATTTCCACTTACTATAGATACCATATAACAGTAGCACTCAGATGTATTCTAAGGAGTTTAGATTATCACTGTCTAGAATGTAACAAAAGCTTTGCTTTTTTGTTTACTTTAAATTAGGGTGTTTATATAATCAACACAAATTTTAAAACTATAACATTTTTCCCTGTGGTGAGGATGGATGGAAATTGTTGAGAGATTAGATAAGGAGATCCTAATTTGGTAGTTATGCATTTAGTGCAGGGGCAGAGATGAAAAAGAAAAGATAGACTCAAGAAATATTTTGGTGTCTCACTCAGTAGAATTTGATAGTTAATAAAGAGGTGAGAAGGATGAGTAGAGAACATGATTCTAGAATAACTTTCATAAAGCATATTTCTTGAATATGTTGTGCCTTCAGGTGTTTCCCAGTAAGTATACCTGTCTTGTAAAACCTCAAGCTGTCATCCTATTTAAGGCAAAAATGGATTTTACAGTTTGGGCATGTTACTTTTTATAACCAAGGGCAATGCTATCTTAATACTACTTCAGGGGTCAATTTGCAGGGGTCAGTAATCAAAAACTCATGCTCAATATACTTGATTCATGTGGAACAGTAGAATATTTGCAGTAATATATTGATGTCAAAATGTTGCTCTTTGAGATATGCAGAGATGTATAACCTAATTTCTGGACTCAACAATGTCCTATTACTTTATAAAGCCTTTTTTTTTTCCTGAGCTGAAATAACACAGATGGCTGTCTCAGAAGAAACTAAGGTAAGTGTCCATGAATTTGTAGATGGCTGAACAAATCTGGTTCACTGTTGTGCTCGTTACCAGTTAGCCGAACTATCAATGTTTATAAAAGGGAAAAAGCCAGTGTGTAGAAAAAATGCAACTTTAACTACAAAGTGCACATTTCAGTGTGCTTTTGCAATAGAATGTGCAATAATACTGCAATAAATATATAACCATATGGTTACATAGATGAAACCACACTATAAAAAATAATTTCATTGTTTGATGTTCACTTTCTTAGCTGTGAAGGGCAGATACACTTAAAAATATAAGACAAAAGTTCTATAAAGCAATAACCTCTACATAAGTGGCAATATCCCAATCTCTCTGTTTAGTTTTAAGCAGAAATGCAGGATCAAGCATGGGCTAAGTGGTTAAGACTGCAGAGGCCAAAAGAAGCTGGTGAAGGGAAACAACTCTCCTCACTCAGCTGAACAAGTGTTTTGTTCATTGCAAGATGTGTCTAGGCAGGGTTTCTTGACTAGGATGAGCTTCAAGGGTTCCATCAACAACCGATTGTAGGATTGGAAAAACTCACAGGTATGCCAATAGATATGTATTCCCATTTGTATATTTTTTGCAAGGATGTTAATAATCAAAAGAGTAAATAGTCATGTTCTAAAATAATGATTCTTAAATTTTACTTTGCACAATTATCACATGGGATCCTTGCTAAAATCTTCAATTCCTACAATCACTGTGGTAGAAATTTATTCAGCATCTAACATTATGCATTTTACCCTTTGATCCAGCAATCTCCACTTTGGATATTTATTTTGAAGAGAAATCTTCACAAATAACAGGCAACAAATGTATTAAATTATTCACTGTAACATTATTAATAATGGTAGAACATTGAAATAATTTTATCCAGTTCTCCTTTTTTCTCCCTATTCATTCTTTCTTTTTCCTAGAAATATTAATTTAGAATCTACTGAGAATAAGATTTGGTGAATACAACAGGGAATTCTAAGGCATCTGGCCTGCACCTCTAGAGAGAATAGGAAGCAAGATCATTGGAGAAAAATATAATTTACAAGTAATGAATAATCAAGGATGGTTTAGTAGGGTAGCTCTACTGATTATTAATTAAAGAAGCAGTGTCTTCTAACAAGTTCTTATTAGTATCATAGTCAAATAATTAAAAGCAGTAGGCTATTCAATAATGGTACTATTGTCCCACTCTTAGCATTTTTTTTTTTTTACTTGGAGGCCAATTAGTTTTTCAAAGATATAAGATTATTTTAATCACATTTGTATTAAAAGTTTTCCTAGGTTATTGTTTGCTCTTTAATCTTCAGTCTTCATGTTTTTTTTCCTTTTAATATTAGTGCCCATGGTATTCAGTTATACATGCAAATTTAGCCAGATATAGTCTCCAATTATTCAATCAAACACACTAAGTTAGATGTATGGTGTAGATATTTTATATATGTAATTAATATCTATAATAAGCTGACTTTAGGTAAAGGAGATCAGCCAGCCTAAATAAGCTGGGTGGGTTTTAGATAATCAGCTGAAAAATTTAAGAGCACAACTAAGATTTCCCTGAGGAAGAAGAAATTCCATCTGTGAGCTGGAGCCCAGCTCCTGTACAAGATGTGTAGTCTGCTCTAGACGAGTACCTGCCCAAAGCATTTTTGTTTGAAAACTACCTAAGTGCTCACTACTGCACAAGCCATTTCCTTAAAGAAGTAAATGCATATTTATCAATCCTACTGGTCTATCTTTTTGGCAGAACTCTGACTGATACAGTATCCCAAAATTATTTAGGTAAATAATATCCCTGTATTTAGTAAGAATTTAAAACAGATATCAACAGTCTGATAACTGGTAATTAGCATACCAGTGAACCAAATTTGTTCAGCAAACAGAAAATGGAGAAAGTACAGGTCCTGAGAACTCATTCTGAATCCCTAAATCTAGCCATGTCAAAGTCAGCACTATTTGTTTTATTTAGTAATCTAAGCCATTAAATTTCTGCCTGTTTGTTTGTTTGTTTTGCTTAAGCTGATTTAAATGGAGTTTAACATTCACAACTGAAAATTCTTATGTGATATGCATTCAATGCTAAGGCAAATAGTAACCAGAACACCTGTCATCACTGCAAGAGAAACTAAAGTCAAATGTTCTACTGACAAAAAAAGTATTGAGAAAGTATTGCTTATGAAAGTCAGCAATTTAAAATGCAAATATGAACTACTATAAGGTAACTTTATTTAATTTAAGTAAAAATTTTATCCGAGTAATTAATGATTTTGATAAATAACCGCAGGAAAGTCTGAAAATACAATGTATGTAATTTCCTAAGTAAATGTTTCCAACATTTGCTTTCTTTGCCAGAAGAAACAGCAGAAATGAAAGAAAAAATGTATATCCCATTATGAATACAAGCAATAAAACAATTAGAAATATATGCAGTTTCTATCTGTCAGTCAAGTTGTATGTATATATGTGCATGTATATATATAATTGTATACATACACACACGTGTATGTATGTAATATACATATGTGTGTGTACACACACACACATATTCCATAAGGTGAATTACCAAAATAACATATTTTAGATAATTATTATAATATGATTTTATCTCTTTTGAAGTTAAATTATGAGGTAAAGTGTTTCCAAATATTTATAAATGAAAGGTGAAAACTGTGCAGTTGAATGTAAGGAAAGTAGAGATCTAGTGGGCTTCAAGGACTAATGCCCATGTGGCTAGTGACCAAATATTCTAAATAAATTGTATTATCCACCATGACTGAACCCAGTGAGCAGTCCCCATTACTATGGCTAGGAAACGCAGTTAAAATGTCTGTCCAGTTTATGATTGTTTTCCCTCAAGGTGGAGGCCTTCCCCTACAGGACTCGGCTCCTGCAGCCCCACTTCCTGCACATTGCAACCCCTCCCACCCCACCACCTTCTCCTGGACACTTAGCCATGGAGCATCAAATAAATTGGTTGGACTGAATTAATCAAGTTCCCTGACTTTGAGTTTTAAAATTATGACACAGAATGCTAGTAGTATATGCTTATAAAACCACAAAGTCTTATAGTTCTAATTATATTGAATTTTACCTACCATTTATAAATATTAAAAACAATACTTAAATTTCCTACCTTGCTTTTCTAATTAGAAAGTTAAAACTTTGGAAAAAGGATTCAATTGTCTTCATAGTATATGAAATATTTTGTGTGTCTGATAGACAAATGATAACAATAAAAACACTGTACTTTTGGGTTTCTACTGAAGTATGTCAGACTATTGGATAATTGTAGGTAGTGTGCTAACGTGCTGAGAAACTGTGAAAAGGTAACTGATGCATGTTCATTATTCATCACAATTCCTGTGGGTAAATAGAGATAATAACACACACAAGTATAAAGTCTTCAAAACTGCGAGCTGAAAGTGAACACAATAGACTCACAAGCTTTTTAAATATTTGAGCACACTATATAACCATATATGTAATTATGCTCTGAAAACCTGTAATCTGAGTCTTCCTTCCTTCCTTCCTTCCTCCTCTCTCTTTTAATCACTAGTTATAACCAGTTTTTTAAACACAAATTTCCTTATTTCAATTAGAACCCATGTTCATTTGAGTATAACCACTAAAGTTAACTGGTTAAAGTTAGAGCATTCAATGTAGGTAAATTAATTTTATTAAATATTTGCAAAATTCTTCATGAAAATGATGTGACTTAACATGAGGTATGCTGCTTACATTGTTTAGAATCTAGCATCTGATTATAAGCAATTTGAAAGCTAAGGCTGCGACCTTATGTTATAATCTTACAGTTTGTTACAGATAAATCAATTCCAATTTTTTAAATACCTGCTCAATATCATTAAGTCTAAATTTTAATCCCAAATACCCAACAAATTTTTATTCAGTACTGTCACAGGCACCGGCTCGCAGTGCCCGAAGCCTTATGGATGAGACATGAGACAAATTCACATGGACTACCGAGTCCTGTGGAGGAAAAGAGGACCACCTGGCTACTCCCTCAAGGGGGGAGAGCCTCAGAGCAGCCTGGCCACCCTCTCAAGGAGAGGGCACCTCGGAGGGGTCTGGCAACTCTCTCAAGGGGAGAGTGCGCTGACCATTGCCTAGACAGCGGTTTTATTGGGTTTCTTGAGCAGGAATTCAGGTACAACTTATTAATCATTCTCAGATGATAGATAGCATACAAAGAATTTACCAGGGCTTATTCTGAGTTAGGGTTTGTCAGCTAAAAGGCTATAAAACTTTGGAAAGTTAACTCGTTCAATGCTCAGGTCTTTAACTAAAAGCATTCTTAGCAAAACAGGC
>PVKM010018380.1:0-25094 GCA_004027735.1 Carollia perspicillata
CCGGGGCCGGGTCCGATGACGTGTTTTACGGAAGGTGCAAGGTGGAAAGTGTCTGTCCCGGGGAAGGCGAAGTTCATTCCCAGTACCCTCCCCTCGGGTCCTTTCCCAGGGAGGAGACGGTGACAAGAGAGGGGGGTCCAGTGCTGCAACACGTTGAAGAGTCGCCTCTGCTCTTCTGTCCCCACACAATGGACTCAGTACCTGCCACTGTGCCTTCTGTCCCCGCTTCCGCTGGGGATTCGGAGCTTCTGGGACCCCTGTCGGTGTTCTACGCAGCCCTCATAGCCAAGCTCCTGGAGGTGACGGTCCCCATTCCCGGGGAGGGACCCCAGCTCTGGCAGGCTGGTGGACGCGTCCTGAGCGGGAGCGGGCGCCCTGACAGATGGGGCGAGGGAGAAATGGAGTGTGTCGGGCCCGGGCCAGGCAGGACCCTGTAGTGCTGTTTAAGGGGACCAGTGGGCGTGTGTCTGAGAAGGTGCCCTTGTCCGCCTTTTATTGAGCACTTACAGTGTAGCAGGCGCGGTGTTACTTGCTGGTATGTGATCGCTGTTAGGACAGCTATTATCACGGCCCTACGGGTCCTCCTTTTCCAGGGACCCTGACACTGTTGGGGGAGCGGCCAGTCTGACAGTTACTTGTGTGCTTGTAGAGAGAGGGCGGTGAAAACAGTGGAGAAGCAGGCAGGTGTGTGTTGCACTGCCTTTGAGGAAGCGTTTAAAAGTAGGGCATTGAGGTTTTTAGATGACAGTTAACTTCAGAGAAGTCTAGACCAGGTTTCGCTATCTGAACCTCCTCAGCATTTTTCTTTCTGTAAGTGTGGAATAGAATTAAGATTTAAAATCTTAGAGGAAAAGTACATTATTTGTGTCACGTATTATCATTTCAGTTTTATTTGCAACCATAGAAGTTGATTACTTACATAGTATTTCAACTTTTTGTTTTACGTGGCTTTTTAAGTCATAAAAATCAACTAAAAGTGCGATCCACAGGAATTCTCGACATGTGTTAGGCAACATGATGTGGTGTGTGGTATTGCCAACTGGAATCTATGCACAACTTAAAGACGTTTAGATTCATAATGTTTAGAAGCATTTCAAACCAAACAAGAAATGTGAGGCTGCCAGTGTTTATTGAAGCAGTGGAAGCTATCGAAGGTTTTCGAGGAGGTAGTTATTCAACAGAGATTGATTTAGAGTTTCTCTGTAATTCTTTGTGGCTGTTTGCTCTATTGTAATTTTTTAATGGTTTCCCATTATTTCTAATATTACTGTTTCAGCTACTTTCCGCATTGCCTGGTGATGTGCAGTCTGCACCTGACTTTTATGGGCTGCCATGGAAGCCTGTCCTTATCACTGCCTTCTTGGGAATTGTTTCATTTGTCATTTTCTTCTGGAGAACCATCCTTGGTGTGAGTAAATTAAATTAACTTATACCCTGACTCATATTTTGTTGTCACCGGCCCTTTTGTTTCTTTTTCAGTTCAGTATTTCGCCACCATTTATGAAAGAGAAATAAATTATGGGTTACAAAGACATTTAGTAACACTTTTTTTTTTCACTATTGCTTAGATTTTATTGTCATGTAATGAAGTGCTGTCTTTAGGAGATCAATTAGGTGTCAGCTGACTTTGTTGTCTGCGCCTTTTCCTGTAGCTGTCTCTTTTCCCTTTCAGGTTTATGACCACTGTCAGGAAAAGGTTTAGGAAAATCATTTAGATTTCTAAATTCAGCCTATAGTCAACTTTGAATAGGATTTTCTAAGATGTTTTCTGGTGAGAGGAAGAGGTGTATCTTAGTACAAAGATAATGCATTTAATTTTGTCTTTTTGAACTGTCATTATTTCTATGCCCCATTCTGGCTGTTTGGGATTGTCAGATAATTTTGGGTAAATGAAGAATTAGTACATTTAATATGAAAATATTACCCATTTTTCTTTTTAGAGTTAGGTGCTTATTTAATAAGATTGGGGCTCATTTAATAGACATATAAATGTATCTTTTGTTGCAAAATGAGGTATTTACCTGATTGTTTTTTATCTATCAGAAACTATTTATGTATCACCACCAATTACATTTGAAATGCTTTTTAACCTTTTTCTAATACGAAGGCTCATTAGTCTGAACCAACTGTTATTCAATTTTCTTGTAGTTATGATTTGACTGTTGTATTAGAACCACAATATTTCTAATAATAAAAAGCATTGACATCAAGTTTAATTTCATTTCTCTCTTTTAGGTAAAGAGTCACGTGTACCAAGGTAAACACTTAGGCTGATTTTGTTATCTTTATTTCTACCATTCCCTCATTAGTGGTGTTCGATATGAGTTTTATAAACTGGAAGTAGACATAGTGACATCTGATGTCTGATTTGTCGCCTCCCGAACATCTTACTGGCCCCAGGTTGTTAGCTGGGTTGACAGAGTAGATGGCGATGCCACCCACCAAGATAGATGAGGTCCAACAGACTGTGGGAGCAGGAAGAAGATGATTGGTTTAATTTGGGGCGGACTGACTGTACATGTTGATGGGATGGAAATTTATTGCATGTGGACAGTGTTCTGTGCTAATGGTTTAGTCGCTATAGTATATTCATTTATTCCAATCAATAATTTGAGGAATCAGAGATGCAAATCAACAGGCTGTACTTCCTGTCCCGTTCTCCTTGCAAGTGGCATGTATCTGAAATGATCACAGTTTCTGTAGAGAAAGGTGCTTCACGAAGGGAAGGCTATCAGGCTGAAATATTTTCCATCTCTGAAATAGTTTTAATCGCAGTTTCCTTGAAATAAAGGTTCTAGTTCTAGTTTTCTTAAATCTTCATAACATTTTTACACTCTCATTGCTCTTAACTACGGGTTGCTTTTTAAAGGCTGATAGTTACGCTAAAAAGTTCTTTTCCTTCACATTTTGGGTAAGAGGGCTTTGTTGCTGCCACATTGGGTAATTCAGTTTTATTTTATTTTTGTATTTTCCCCCCTTTCAGTCACTGAACAGCAAATTTCTGAGAAGTTAAAGAATCTCAAGAAAGAAAATGCAGACCTTGTTCAAAAATTATCGAATTACGAACAGAAGGTATAGTTCTTTTCGTCCCCTTCCACGAGTCCAGCTTTAATTATTTCCTTCTCCTGTCCTACAGATTACTTATTATGCTACTTTTAAATAATATTTGTAAATTCTATGATTTCCTACAAATCATCCAAATTTGAAGCAGTCGTCATACATGTAAAATACTACTTTCTTTTCTGATGAGTCACCTAATGGAGATAGGTTTTGATAGCTCTATAGTTCATATTTCTATATTTTGATTGCTTTATTTAAATAGATCAAGGAATCAAAGAAATATGTTCAAGAAACCAAGAAACAAAATATGATTCTCTCTGATGAAGTAATTAAATATAAGGTAAAAATCCCTTTTCTTTTTGAGATTACATTCTAAAAACAAAAGGAAAATAATGAGTAATTATTACTAATTTTAATGTCTTCTTCTATAGGATAAAATCAAGGAACTTGAAGAAGCTAAGGAAAATCTGAATGACAAAGCTAAAAATCTGCGTCTTACGTTAGAATCTGAGAGAGAGCAGAACGCCAAGAATGAGGACTTGGTAAGCGTTTTGCTGCTAGGTGTTAACGTAATTTGAGTTTCAAACTTTTTTTCCCCAAACTAGTTTGTAGATTGGGTAAGTTGAACTCTGCCTTTGACGAGAGTAAGTTAAAGACTCCGAATCAGGGAAATTGAACCTACTTCTATCCATTCTTAAGGAATTTTAAATGCTAATACTACAAGTTATTTTTATAGTTCTAGGACGTATTTTTGTCCTCAGCCCTGGGTAATTTCACGTTGCTTGGCTCAGCCCCCGAGACCTGTAGAGCAACTAAGAAACTAGCCCAGTTGCACAGCTCTAGTACTTTGTTTTGCTTGCATGGTGCTCTTTTAAATGAACTTTTAACATTAGAATAGTTCCAGAATTACATGAAAGTTGTGACAGCAGTCGAGAGGGTTCCCGTGTATGGCACCCCCAGGCAGGCTGCTCGACCACCTGGCTGAGGTCCCTCCACGGACACAGTGCGTGTTTTCCACCCTCCACATACTGCGTTCTGGAAGGAAGCCACTGTGCACAACCCACGGTGAGAGGGCTGAGGAGTAAACGCTCCACCTCCCCGGGGAGGCAGTGTCCTCCTGATTTATTCGGAAGTCTTCTGCATGTGAGATTTGTCTGTTCTCAAGTGCAGCCATTTTTAGTTCAGGCAAGAGAATCTGTAAGGTTACCTTGGGGATTTTTTTCTCAACCCCCTAGGAAAAACCACTGGTTGGAACTGGTGTACATGGAAAGTTTCTCCTTTCCTTTGCTTTCACCTTTTCGTCTAGTCATCTGCCGCGTTACCTCATAGTCAGGGAGTTGTGGGTGGCAGGAGACACGTAGGCCTCCAGTTATTTTCTTCTTTCCTCATCTCTACATTCTGGATTCTTCTTGTAGGCCAGCTAAATCTGGATCTCCTGCCTTTACCTGCTACCTACGGGATGGCTCTTTGTGGACTACCCCAGTGTTCTACTGAAGTCCTAACATATTTTGTGTGTTCTTCTTCCACATGGCAGATACTGGAAAACAAGCGATCTCTGGACAAGTTGAAGGACGTTATTGCGATGAATGCCTCAGAACTTTCCGAGGTAAAGCTGCCTTACTGTTCCTGCAAGAGAGCGGCACACGGTCTTAGTCTCACTGAGGAGCAGACATTTGTGTGTGCTGGAATATGCAGAAAAGTGGAAACTGTCTGATGTCTAACTGGGGAAGTGTAGCTTCTTTCCCGTTTTTCTTTGGAATCAGTTCACTAATGGGAGTGTTTTGGATTAGGTTCAGATCGCCCTTAATGAAGCTAAACTTAGTGAAGAGAAGGTGAAGTCTGAGTGCCATCGGGTTCAGGAAGAAAATGCTAAGCTTAAGAAGAAGAAAGACCAGGTAAAGAAAAACTAGTGTCATCGGTTACGTGAACTGGAGAACTGGGTGTTATTACTTCTCGAACATCTTTCAGAACCTGTTTTTAAGGAAATGCAGTACGTATGCAGGATCCTATTCTTAGAAATGCGAAGTTTAAACTGGGCTCCCAAATTGAGTGCACGTGTACATTCTCCATCTGTTCTGGATTTTCTGTTCTTCTGTACAGTTTCTTACAGCTAGCGGAGTGTTTGTTTAGTCTTTGTCTTGTCAAAGACCAGCCAGTTAATAACTTGAATAGCGTCAAGGGGGCGATGGATTTGCTTCTTAAACTAAAGAATTAGTTTGAAGCAGTTGCTGCCTCACTGACCCAGGGAGGATTACAAGATCTGGAGTCTGGGAGACCGAGATTGTGCCCTTCCAGTCCTACTGAAAGTGAGTGGTTCGAATTGGCTACCATTTTCTGAAGAATACAGTAAAGTGGATCAGCATTTTTTGACAGCGCTTCCATTCCCACTGCGGTTCTGAGGGTTGGAGCTACTCTCCCTTGGCCCTTATCCAAGGCCTTAGGCCACTGTGACGGGGCAGAGAGGACCATGGCTCCGGACTAACCTGTCTCATTCGCATGGCCCTGATGTCTCTGGTGCAAAAGCCCTAACTGTTGGCAATTCATGTGTTTTAACTTTTCAGTTGCAGCAGGAGACCAAAGACTTGAAAAAAGCATACACTGAGCTCAATGAGCAAATCAAGTCATTTGAGAAGTCTCAGAAAGATTTGGAAGTAGCACTCACTCAAAAAGAGGGTAACATCAGTGTAAGTTCATTCTCTTGAATGCACGTTTAATTCTCCTGAATTCCCATGCAGCCTGATTGATGAAAACTGAGAGGTCCTTCCTAATACCCTTCTGCTTCTTTTCTAGGCTTTGACTAATTGCATCACACAGTTGAATTGGTTAGACTGTGAATCTGAATCTGAGCGTCAAAATAAAACAGGAAATGAGTCAGATGAATTAGCGAATGGGGAAGTGGGAGGTAAGATGGGTTTCAGGGAGGTTTGCCCCCTTCTCGGCTTCCTGTCTTAGTTAAATACACCGATGCCCCTCTGAGGCTGACTGAATTTCCTTAGGCTTTGGCACTGTGGACACACACCTCGGGGTTTGTCTGTGTGCGTGTGTGCCCTCACGCTGTGCAGCAGTGTAGGCCGAGCAGTGGGCGTGCAGCGAGCGCTGACGCGGCTTTTCCGTCTCATTAGAACTAGCTGTGTGCGCTGGGGCTAAGTACTGAACACTACTCAGTCGGAGAAGCTCGCTTCTCGCCTTCATGGAGACGACATCTGAATTTAGTGCTCATCCTCTCTGTAGCTTTAAGGCCCCACAGCCGATTTTCAGAGTAGGGAGGGGCCCGCAGCCATAACTAACTGGGGCCGAGGGCGGAAGCTGACACAGACCCATGTTCCCTGATGTTCCCTGATGAGATGTCCCTGGCTGCTGTTTCTCAAGCTGGATGCTGCTTGCGAACTCAGTGTTTCCCACCCCTCCTGGTAGCAGATTCAAGGGGAGAACAGAGCAGTGAGTCTTTCTAAATAACACACTTGACCAGGTGGAGGTAGACGAGAGAGCGAAGAAGGAGCTTTGCCTGGTGTGTACCTCCCTGCTCATGAATGGCATGGATGACATCTTTACTGCACAGACATTTTTATTGTACCTTCACTTTTTGACTCTCAAGTTTGTGATTCTCTCAAAAGTCAAGTAGCCTAATCAGTTCTACTGGTTACTTTATTCTTTCTTTGAATGTTTAAACATGATCATTGTTTAGTTTGGGGGTAATAAGCAAATTTGTAGTTAAAAAGCGTGGGATGCGAAGTAATGAAAACCTTTTGTTTTTTAGGAGACCGAAGTGAGAAGATGAAAAACCAAATTAAGCAGATGATGGACGTGTCTCGGGTATAACCCTTCACATACAACAGGGCGGCACCACGAGTGTCTGTGAATTTCTCCTGGGCCTCGCTTTGAAGAGCACTTCTCTCTGTCCACTTTCTAGACGCAGACAGAAATATCAGTCATTGAAGAGGATCTGAAACTTTTACAGTTGAAGCTGAGAGCCTCGATATCCTCAAGGTGCAACCTGGAAGGTAGGTGGCGGACTACCGGGATGGCGACTCGGACTGGAAAGAGAAAGAACAGCCTTCTGTTCTCGTGTCTCTCACCCCTCCGCACACCAGCCCCTCCAGCTCCCCAGTCCGTGTGCACGCACACACCCAGCGTAGGTGCTTCACATTTTGCAGACCAAGTGAAGAAGTTAGAAGACGACCGCAGCTCGCTGCAGTCTGCCAAAGCCGGCCTGGAAGACGAGAACAAGACCCTGAAGCAGAAAGTGGAGATTCTGAATGAGCTCTATCAGCAGAAGGAGATGGCTTTGCAAAAGTAAGGTGTTCGTGCGTTAACCATGCTGCTGTGTAACTACATGTGTGTTCCATTAAGAAATAGTTTTGTCTCTTTTTGAAAGATTGCTAACAGTTTTTCTCTCCACGGTCAGCATAGGGCTGCTCTTTCCCCTCTCCACCCCATTTTCCATAACGTGCATTTCTCTTTCCTTTGTTCTGGAATTTCTTTTTCCAGTCCATCTTCCGGTGTGCTGAAATCTCCCCTCTGTCATCCAATCTGCTGCTAACGTCCTTCACGGAGTTCTTAATTTCGGCTACTGTGTCTCAGTTCTCTAATTTACTTGTCCCTCTGCTAAAATTTGTAATTTTGACATTTACCTCCTTAAGTGTATAAGGCACCGTTATTTCACGGTCTGCGTGCTAAGTCCATTGTGTGGACCCCTGATGGGCCCGTTCTGCTCGTCTGATTTTCGCTCTGGCCCAGCCTTGCAGAGCGCCCCGTTGGCTTTGACTGAACAGCCAACGCCGTCTGTGGTGATAGCAGTGTGTGTAATCTCAGCATCTCCCTAGGTGACCGGCGTGTCACAGCTGCTCATGAAGCACTCGCTGGAGTATTTCATTGGGATCTCTGTTCTAGTTGATTGACGTCTTGAGCCCGGAGCTGACTGGGTTGAGCTCCAGGCGTCCAGGACAGTTGATTCTTTTTCTGTTCGACAGACACTACCCATCCTGAGAGTGGTCTCTTTCCTCACCCTGTGCCGACATGGGTGGCGGCAGTTCAGGGAGACTTGAGGCGGGGAGGGGCTCTGCGGTCAGTTGTGCAGACGGAAGGCCTGTTTTAAGGGGCACTGTCTGTATCACGGTCCTGGTCTCGAACTGGGCAGCGGCCCTCCCCCGATGGAGGCGAGAGAAGGGACGACTGGCCTTCCCGTGGTGGGAACGAGAGGATCGGTCCAGCTGTCTCCTAATAAGCCGAGCCGTGTCAGATAGAGTGGCCCCAGGGTTCCACGCTGAAGTAAAACGAGCTTCCCTCATCTCCGGCTCGAGAAGGTCGCCCGTGGGGCCCAGGAGGGTGTTCGCGTGCCCGCGCCGGGGCGGCGCCCCCGGCCTGGGCCTGACGCCGCTCTCCCCTAGGAAGCTGAGCCAGGAGGAGTACGAGCGGCGCGAAAGGGAGCAGCGGCTCTCGGTGGCCGACGAAAAGGCGCTCTCGGCGGCCGAGGAAATAAAAACCTACAAGTGAGTGCAGCTTCTCGGGTGTGCAACTGCTGTTGTTGGGTTTAAAAACAGGACAAGAACATTTTCACAGTGTGTGCAACAAAACACAGAAGCACACACAATGGTCAGAGGACCCGATACGTTCCGCTCGCATGAGAAAACATGTATGCTGAGTTAACAAAGGAAGAAAATGTCTAACAAAGGTTTCCCCACACCCAGCACTGGCGTCCGGTCAGGGAACTTGGTTCAGGCCCACAGCTCTGGGTGGTTTCCTGCGGTGGGGGATCGTTTCAGGAAGGCGTTGCTGTCTGGTGTGTCCAAAACCATGAAAGTGACCAGTGACCGTGCCACATTGATGGGCCCAGCGCTCACACGCAGCTCTGGGAGGTTTTCTGTGGGCATAATTAAAGGAAGGAAAAGCTTTATGCAGGCTGGGAGTCATAGCGGTTACAGAAATGACAATGTGTCAGCATAGAATCCCCAGCCATTAAATAATAAGCAAGGGAATTATGCAGCTTGGATCTTACGGAACTCCTGCTGTAAGCGTGTGAGCCAGGCTTCTGTATGATGGATGGAGCCCGTGAGGTGCGGTCAGAGGGAACGTGTGAGATCGTTTCACTCAGTGGCGCTCGGTCGGTAAAAGCCCGTGTGGTTCTCAGGTGGAGGATCGAAGAGCTGGAGAACGAGCTACAGAAAACCGAGCGCTCCTTCAAGGACCAGGTGACTATGGCGGCCGCGGGGTCCTCCGGGCTCCCTGCGGTTGGTGCTGGTGGATCCCTACACGTGTCCTTCCATGTGTTGTCTTTTCCAGCTTGCTGCCAATGAGAAGAAAGCTCACGAGAACTGGGTAAGATGCGTTTTCCTTTCCTTTATTTTGTGCGTCGTCTGCCACTGCCAAACCTGGGCTTTTTCCTCCTCCGACAGCTCAAAGCTCGTGCCGTGGAAAGAGCCATGGCTGAAGAGAAGCGGGAGGCGGCCAACTTGAGACACAAGTAGGTGACTTGGGGGGAAACCTATTTTGTTTTTCAGAGCATTTCAGAATTTGTTAAGGCTGTGCTGTGTGGCATCCGGTGAGAACTGATCTTCTGTTTCATATTAAAGTCCATTCTTTCTCTGTGTTCAAGATTATTAGAATTAAACCAAAAGGTGGCGATGCTGCAACAAGAACCTGCGATTGTCAAACCCACGCCCGGAAGGCCCAGCGCACAGAACCTGCCGCGGAGAGGTAGGGGGCCCTTCCGCGGCGCGGCCGCCTCTGTCGGCGCGGGCTGTGTGTGCACTGCTGTCCACTCCTGCGTGTCGTGGTGCTGGCGCCCTAGAAATAACCCTAAGAACTTACAAAAGAAAAGAGGCTGCCTGAAAATGTTTTAACAGTGGACTGTCCTGTTCAGGTCCCCTGAGTCAGAACGGCTCCTTCGGCCCGTCGCCCGTGAGTGGGGGCGAGTGCTCCCCTCCGCTGAGAGACCCGCCCGCCAGGCCGCTGTCCGCTGCCCTCGGTCGAAGAGACGTGCCCCGAGGTGAATTTGGTGAGCAGTCACATGTCACCAGTACACTGTTTTGAGTTTTTCCCCTTTCACAGGAGAATTCTAATGCCAACAGTATTTTAGACTTCAGGCTTGTCCAACATAGAGAAAAAAATTTCTTAATTTTTCCTAGCATTCCAAATAGTGTATTCCAAGATATGCTTTAAAACAGAAATAACCTAATTATTATTATTATTACTGTAGGAAAGAAAATATGTAAAATACATTTACATGTAAGTAAACATATAAATATTATTTTTGCATTTTACAAATTTCTTACCCTGATGTGTAAGCCTTTGTCTTTGGATGAGCTTTCTAGGGAATTCCTTCCGTGAATATTGTCAAAGTGGCCTAAGACTTTGTCACTTGTGCAGCACGCAGCCATTGGCATCAGAATATGGGACGCTGTGCGTCTGTTTCCACGCACAGCCCTGTCTGTCAAAGTCGGTGAGACACGGAAGCTGTCGCACACAGACTGGAAACCCCGGGCCTGCCGCAGCGCCGGCCTGCAGTGGGAGGGTTTTCGGCCGTCCTTTCAGTCCAGGGGGCTCTCATCTTACTTCTCTAAGTCTGTGCGTAAATTGGGACTTCCCCTCACAGGCGCTGGGGCCTCGTTCTTAATGTTACTTCCCAGGTAGACTTGAACCCTGGCCTGTCCAGAGTTGGGTTATTCCTCCTGAAGATCCACACCAGGGCTCCGTGCGTGCTTTCTCGAGGTTCAGTGGATGGGCCTCTACCTCGTCCCCAGGGGCCTGAGGCTTCTGGAAACCTGCCTGTGGTAGGGACCTGAGTGTGTTCAGAGTCTGTAGTCGTGGCGGCAGTGGGCAGAGGACTTCTTTATTCTTCCTCAAAGAATAAAAGTCAGAATATGACTCAATCAGTTCTCGGCCTTCCACAGATCCAGGATCCGGGGCAGCTGCCATGGCGAACAGCAGCCCACGAAGCTCTTCCCCCGCCAGGGGGGTGGATGAGGGCAAGGTACGTACTTCAGGGAGCATTTCTTTTTCTGTGGCACCTCTCTTTGCCTCCTCCAGCTCCTGTCTGTGTGTTCTGTTATATCTGTGCTGTCGTTTATTTTTTAAAAAAGCACACTGTTCCCCAAGAGTTGGAAGACCCCAGCATTACGCCTTTGGCTGGACATCCAGTAGCAGTAAGTACTTAAGAGTTTGAGGCCTGAACTTGGCTTTTACTTGGTGTGCTTCTGGAAGGGACGTGCAGTGCAGGGCACTAATCGCTTTGCTCTAAATTGCACGGCAGTGTGATCTTTCTCTGGTCTTGGACTTGGAAGTGGTTCTGGGTCGCTGCAGTGTGACTGGTCGGTTGGTTTTTTCCCTCCTGTGTCTGTTTTGGTTAGGTGATTAACCCGTTCCGAGTGTTGTAATTAACTGAAAATGCGCAAAGTCTTCACTCTACCTTTACACGGTGTGCTTCAGTGCTGAGTGCTCTGAGGCAAAGGAAATTCACTGTGCACAGCATAATTCGTCATTACTACACGTTGGCTTGGAAGTCTGCTGTTTGAGACTGTCTCCAGTGGTACACTAGGCAAGGCCTCTTTCGAATAAGCTGAAATCACAGCTTGGTAGCAGAAGAATGTTTGCTGGAGGTGACATGCTGACTGGTGAAGTCTGTGATGACCGCCAGTTTCCGGTGCAGGCCTTCAGTTCCGTTCACGGGACTGTTCTCTTGTCACTGGTGCAGCTGTTACAGGTGCTCCGATCCTGCATCACAGTGTCCCCAGGTTGAAATCAGATACATGTAAGAAAGGGTTAGCCATTCTCTCCTGCCATCTCCTAACACGCAGTGTCACCTGGTGAGTGAAGGTCAACATTAGCACTGTGCCCACCCAGCGTACCTGCAGAACAGTGTTTCTGTCGGGAAGCACTTCCCGGTTGCAGAGCAGGACTCTAGGAATACACACGCTTCTTTCCGCAGACCTTCTCCTCCAAGGGCAGCTTGAGGGAGACCCAAGACCCCTGGGAAGCAGAAGACCTCAAGGAGGCTAGATGGCTTTGGTAGGGGGAGACGGGTGGGAAGACCACGGGCCTGGCGGCGGACCCGATGGCGAATTCCAGGCTCTCCTCTTACCTGCTGAGTAACGCCCAGCGGCCTAGCCAGTGCTCTGTTCATATTTGAGACAAGATGACCGCACACGGAGATTCGGCGGTCTCAGAAGTAGGCAAAGGTACTCCGAGTAGTGGCTGTGATTACACGTGTAGCGAATGGAATTTTATTCCCTCTGCTCTCTCCACTCTCAGTAGGGAGGTAACGAGCTGTTGTGGTGACGGGAGGGATGTGCCCTAGAAATATGTCCCTGTGGAGGTGGTGTGACTTCATTTTCTACTTACTCGGGACTCCTTCCACTTGCCCAGACCCACAATAGTACGATCCCAGAGAACCCCTGGCTGCTGTCCTGTCGTCGTGGGGATGCAGGAGGGCGGAGTCTCTCACTCGGGGTCTGGTTCTTGGGTGTCAGCTTGTGCTGGTGTTGGTGCTTGTGTGTGTCATACTAGAGCGTTTCAGAATGCGAACTGTTTCTGCTCCGCAGGTGAACATGGCGGCAGAAGGGCCCCCTCCTTTCCCTGGGGCGCCCCTCCTGAGCGGCCCCATGGGAGGCCCTGTGCCACCGCCCATTCGATACGGACCTCCGCCTCAACTCTGCGGGCCTTTCGGGCCTCGGCCCTTTCCTCCACCTCCACCGTTTGGTATGATTATTGGCTCTTTGGCTTGTAAAGCTCATCATCTCCTCAGTCTGTTCTTTGCTGTAGTTTTAAGTTGCTATCGTAGGGCTGTGCAATCAAAAGATAAAGCTGGCTGAGTCCATTTTAACTTTTCCTGAAGGTTCTTGAAACACACGGGGCACTGCCTCGTCCCCCCTCCTGAGATGGGAAGGAGCCAGTGTGGCCGGTGGCTGGCAGAAAGGGGCTGTTTGCAGGAAGCCAGAATATGACCTGTGCAGACACTTACTGAACGTCTGGGGCTGCGCGCCGGGCTCTGCACTGGGCACATCTCACTGCAGCCGCCAAGAGCTCGGGGTCCCAGAGGCCGCAGCTGCAGACACCATACAGCGTAAACGGGTCCTAGTGTCAGGGGCAAGTGGAGCCCTCGTGCCCCACCTTGGGCGTGAGTGGGAAAGAAGTTTTACAGACAGGGTAGAATGTAATAGCTACCTAATGAATGTTGCTGAATTTAATTAGGTGCAGCCAGAAGGCCTTCCTAGGATGGCAGGCACCTTGATTTTGAAATTTTAATTGATACAGTAGTAGACATGGAGTTTGCTTTATCAAAATTTATTTTTGTGAAGCCCTTTTTTCATATCTGTCAAATATAAACCAAGCTCTTCTGAGAGACAGATGGCAGAATTGTGTACTAGAAAAAACACAAGACAGGCAGAGACATGTTTAAACCCTGCCCATGTTGCCTCGTGGCTGGCTGGCCACAGGCCTGTAACTTCAACTTGCTGAGCCTCACTCCACCTGACCCATGAGGTGGGGGTGCCACCCCCAGACTTCCAGGGTCGGGAGAAATGAAAGATCAGAATACCTGTAGTCACCTAAATGTAGACGTGTTCACGTGTATCTGCTTGACACAACTTTTGTTTCCAGGTCCTGGCATGCGGCCCCCTCTAGGCCTAAGAGAGTACGCACCAGGCATTCCGCCTGGAAAACGGGATGTGCCTTTCGACCCCCGAGGATTTGTGCCAGGACACCCTCATTTCAGGCCTGTAGCCTCTCCTGGCCCTCGAGAGTACTTTATCCCTGGTCCCCGACCACCACCACCCCCAACCCATGGCCCCCAGGATTACCCTCCACCTGCTGCAAGAGACTCACTGCCTTCTGGCTCCAGGGAGGAGCCCCCACCTGCCTCGCAGAACAGCAGCCAGGACGCCTCCCAGGCCTTGAAACAGAGCCCATAGCCCAACCTCCGACTTCCGGTCTGAGAGCAGGTGGACTGCACTATTCATTACAGTCTTCAGAACCCAAAAATTTAAATAAAGCTAGTTTTTAGAACCAAGCTGCCCTGGAAGTCTGCATTTTTGAGCCAAACAATTAAGAAATATCCCCCCCAAATAAAAATCAATCACCCTGTAAGCTACAGCCCCCCTTCCAACTTTGAAATGTGCAATAAATACCTGTGTTTTAGTTAATGTAGTGTATATAACTGTCAAATGATTTAGTCTGTCTTGGAAAATACGAACATTTCCTGTGGAAATGCTATAAGAACATGTATTTCCATTTATTACTCTATTTCTAGTGTATGCCAGTCGAATGCAGAGCAACTGTGTTTATAAGCCTGATTTTTTACAGTGTGTGTCTGGTCGCAAGGACTGTTACGCTGAAAATGTTTACTTAAAAGATCACTGAACTTTATCTTCCCCCTTGCTGAAGTTCTTTGTAGTAAAAGTTCATTAAAATTTGGTTATCGGTTTCCCAGGTGTCTGTTGAGTCATTTGATTGTTTCCTCATGAGACGTGTACCGTCTGGGAAAGGGGTGCAGAGTGGGGGGGGCCTGGTTGGGCAGCGGGTCAGCCTCGGTTGCCGGGACGCGTGCAGAGGCCCCCGCTGGCGGGCCTTCTGCAACTCCGTAACTGCCCCGCTCGCCGCCTGAGTAGGCGTCTACAGGAGGAGCGAGAACTCTCCCGTGGGGTTCTGTTGCTGTTGCCATTCTTGCGTTAAGGGTGCACAACAGAGAAAGGAAAATGTCTTGTGACCATAAAAGGAAATTTCTTTTATTAAAAAATATAGAGCCTGTTATTTCTCCCATATTTTTTGCCTACAATTTTCAACAAATATGGCAAAAACGATCAGAAGAGTAGACTATTATGAGAAAGAATGACAGGATTTCAAGGCTTGTAGCACGTGCCCTAGGTCAGCAACCACGGACTGAACTCCACTCTTCGTCGACTGGTTCTGCCCCATTAATGTTTGAACGCTGGCGCACACATTTAAGAATCTGGGATTACACCAAACTTGGAAGTCTTATTGTACTGTTGCTACACCATGTCTTTTAAACAATGTTTCTAAACTAACTTTAGGCACTTTAACTTATAGTAACTTAATAGCCCATTTTAAGAAGTTTAAGATTTAGATTAAATCAAAATTCTACAAAGCCAATATCCTTGTTTACTGCTGGACTGTGCTCTCCCCACTGTCTCAGTTCAAGGCTATAACATTACCTCTGCCAGGGCCTGCCTCTCTCACTGTAGTTGATCCACTGAGAATACTAAAAACAGCAAAAGACCTGCCATGAAACAACCTTCCACTAATATATGTACCACTTTAGAAAGATAAGGACCTTTGGGAAAAAACCTCAAAATTCAGAAGTAATGTATCTTTGCAGAAGAATTCCATTGATAGGTTTTCCCATTTAGTATCAAGAATAGAAGAAATTTAACAGGAAAACTCCATAGTTAATAGCAACTTATTTTTAACCGTGTAAAATAAGGTTAAATCACAAATACAACTTTCAAATATTTCAGTCCATTTAGGACACAAAGTGATTGTTAATATTTTTAATTTTAAATAGTATTTAAATATAGATTATGCCAGCTAGGAAGATGATTCAAGTAGAAAAAGTAGAATCTATCTTGAAATCAATCAAAGCTTGGAGTCTTTTTTTTTTTGCCCCTTCAGTTTTTGGGGGGTTTTATTCTGTATCCTAAACCACTGAAAAACTGGTAAGCTGCAGCCTCGAGCGTCAATGTCGCTAAACTGAGCAGGTCTGCACCTGCCAGGACAGCTGCCACTCGGCCCTCAGGAGGCATTCCTGCTTCGGCAGAGCCCAGGCACCCCGGTGACACCCAGCAAGGGGCCAGGAGTCTGCCTGCTGCTTTGAGATCGAGATGCCACTCGTTCACCGTCTGGCTCAGGTGCGAGTCAGAGCCAAGCTACTCACAAGCATCGTTCAGCTCGAGCTGCTGTCACACTGGGGAAAGGCGAGTGTGTTCGTGTGAACCACACTCATGTGAACAACAGCAGGTGCCCCAGATAAATTATCACCATGATACACGTGTCTTACAGTCTACGAGAAAAGAGAACAGTCTATCAGTTTTGCTACATTTTAATAGCAGGTTTTCTGAGGAATGAAACTTTTCAGGCCCCGTCAGCAACGTCAGACAGAAGGTACTGAGTACTCCACGGGGACAGAGTGTTGCCGAGCACCTTGGAGAGTGCGTGACGCGCAGAGAACGTGGCTCTTGCCCCTTGAGGAGCTTACAGTCTGGGGGGCAACAGCTCCCAGTCTGAGTGGAGTGAACAGCAGCGACTTAAGGCAATTCCTCGTCCCCTCCAGCCCCTGTGGGCCGACTCACTCTGCAGTGGGTCTACTCGAGGCCGAAGCTGTGGAGAGCTCTTTCAGGCTCACGAAGTTTTCGACACCCATCTTAGTCAAGAGAACTGACCTGATGGACAACTCGAAGGAAAGACTAGACAGAAAGACTAGACCTCTTGAAGTGCAAGGGCTAGAGCAACTCAACTGTGGTCACTTAGTTTGAACAGCAAACAGACTGAACAGTATGACAGGCTGTCACACTAGTTTAAAACCAGGCCAAGTACTGGCACCGCATTCCTCTCGGGCCAGCACTGGTCACTGCGACTAGTGACTGTGAAATACGTGGGCTCCGCATCTGACCCACCGACGGCCAAGGCCAGGCCTTACTGTTCTGTGTATCGAAAAGCCGCCTCTTGTTCCTCCGAAGGTTTTACTACGCCCCATTCAGTCAAAAGTAATGGAAGTGGTCAAGTTGTTATAAGCGAATGACCTGCAGGTTTCCGCACGGACACCTTGGTGTATCTAAGCAGGAAGTAAACGGCAGTCCCACCTCCCTCGGTTAAAGGACGAGTACGAGCACCTCCCTGTTTTGCACGCTCGCTGCTCACAGAAGAGGTCTGCGGGTTCTCAGGGTCACAATCAGTCGTCAGAAGAGCAGCAGTCGTTCCCGTGGCACCTCCTCTGCGTCCGACTCAGACCGTTTTCAGATCACAGGATTTCAAAGACGTCGCCCCACCTAAACAAGGGTGGTCATTCTGAGGTGGTCCCACGCTAACCCCACAAGCGCTACTGGAGAGAAGAACGATGCGATGCAGAACAGTGAGTCATCAGGACCGAAGACGCGCTCGCTTTCTGGAACGCAGTCTGGTCACCCGGGCAGTCATGCTGCACCTGGGAACACGCCCATGTGGACACTGGTCTGGCCAAGGCACACTCTAGGCAGGAGAAGGATGAGACCGGGGTGAAGCTGGGCCATGCCTGAGGAGCAGCCTAGAAATTTCCTTCTCGGACAGCATAATTGGTCCAAACAGTCTCAGAGCAGTTGCACACCACCTCACGTCGGCCCGCAGTCGACACTGACTCAAAAACCAAAGAGCGCAGAGGAGCAGAAGTGATCCGATGTGTAAACTCGAGTACATTCTTATTGCTGTATAAGTCTGAGGACGAGCACATCCTGCCTACAACGGTATCTGTTGTTCCGGGAAGCAGGGCAGGGGCAGTGGTCAGTTAGGAAAGACACAGTCAACTGCACAATCGACAGGAAAGTAAAAATGTGTTCCCAAACCTACAGTAAGCCTGCATCCAAAGGAGTCTTCCACGTCGGTGACGTGCAGGAGTGGAGTTCCACGCCACGGCTTTGCAGTGGGCGTGCCTGGCCCGCTGCCACGAGCGTGGCTCGCCTCCTGCCTGCAGAAGGGTGGACACGCTGCACAGGGCTGTGATGGTTTCTAGTGCTCGGGAAAGTCACGGAGGTCCCCGGTCACTCATGTCAGGGACACTCCTTGTGCAACGTTTGATGTAGATGAAGATAAAGTGGTTTCTTGGTCAATAGTTGCAATTTCTTTCTTTTAAAGTCAGTGGGTTTCTTGTATCTGTAACCACAACAGAAAAGCCACTGTTTAAAATCCTTTGATAAGGACTCTATCCCAATGACCTGCTCCACACTATTGCACACTGAGAAGAAATACTGGTCCCCACTCCATTGGCACCAGTTCCCTACGTGCATCACTTACAGTTCTATTACAATGGGCCCCGGTTTAATTTCATCCATCTCCATGAAAGCGAAGCACTTGGTACTGGTGAACCTCTTCTTAGGCTTGTAGTGTTTGAACTCAAAGAAGATCGCTGCCCCTGAGGGGAGAACACAGACCACGGTAGCCACAGACAGCGCCACTGACCCACGGAAGCACAAAGAGGAGCACAGCTGGCGTGACTGTGCCAAGGAACCTTTGTCAGGCACTCTGATGCGATGGCCGTGCTTGTCACTCCAACTCCTCTGCATCGCAGTGGAGTGACATTTCTACACAGCACAGCACAGCTTCTTGAGCCAGACTGACCGAAGGACGAATGTGCAATGAGAAGAGCCTAAGATGATTAGCGGAAGTGCTCAGAAACACGAAGAAAGCGTGTCATTAGCATTAACATCACCTCGAATGACAGTAACTGTACAGAATGAATCCCAAGCCGGAGAAAAGGAATGGAGTCGAGTTCTGAATGTGGTCCCACGTTTAACACCCTGCCAGTCGAGCCACCGAGAGTGCAGCTCAGTCAAGGAGAAACACGGTAAACTGGCCCATGAAACACGCCCACTAACCCACATTAGAAACACACCGCAAAGCCATGGACGCAATTGGGGAAAACAGTTAAGAGTTTTACGCACGAGGCACACTTTGTACTGAAACCTCTTGAACGTTATTTCTTAAGCACGTGCTCCTTGCACATTCCTCTAACACAGCGACCCTCACACTGCGGTGTGCATCAGGAGGCCCGCGGTGGGGCCCAAGCATGCGCACCTACGCAGGAAGGTTCTGGGCATCTGTGCCACTCCCACTCGGAGAACCATTCTCTGCCGGAAGCACTGCAGGCCAGGTCTTACAAAACAGAGGAACGGCAGCGCCAGGGTTGAGGAGGAAAATACCAGGTACTGTAAAGGATGCAGCAACTGTTCAAAAGGCCCTCGTGTTTCCTGCACAACCCTCCTCTGGGGCTGAAGCATTTTAAAAACTTCACCTGAATCCCCCGTGATACAGGGCTGCACAGTCTGGTTTCAGAGAACACTGACGTTCCCAGGGGGCGAAGGGCACAGAGAAACATTTCATCCCAAGAACCCTGTGACTTGGAACTTCACGTTCTTAAAAATTTGCTTCTGTCCTTTCCCATCCTCCTGATAACTAACTGCAAATTATAGGATCTTTCTGCCTGGTACATTCAGCTGGAAGAAAAAGTTTCTTTCAACTACTAGAGACCTAAACCTCAGGAAGCCTGGCTTCCCTCAGCTCTTTAGGGTGAGGAGAGCTTTCATTGTCTGGTTGCTGAAGATGATAGTACTTTACAACCAAACAATATTCTGTTATGTTAACAGTTAGTGTCTGACTAGATAATACAACTCCCACTTCCACATTTAAATACACGTTTCATTCACATCAATTACCACCAGATGACACTTCCTTTTCCCAGTGCCGCGAGGCCCACCAGGCACACGAACGTGAACAAGATGAGTACTCAGACCACAAGAAGCCAGTGATTTACGAATACAAACCTTTGGTTAATTTTTCAACATGCTTCTGGAGCTCAATGTCCACATTAAAATGAACGTATGTATCTTCTTTTCTTGAAGCCATGGGAGTGTCTTGCACAGGAGTTAAATCTATGCCATTCAGGTCTAGAGAGGAGAAAGGTTTCTGCTTAGGAGCATTAGGATACACAGACTCCCAAACATCCAGTGAAACCCAGGGCACCGTGCTTGCTAAAAAGGCTTGGCGAAAGCCGCCAGCAGACGCCCAGCTAGAGGAGGAGCTCAGGTCCGGTGCAGGCCGGCACCTGAAGACCTGGTGGTTCCCGGAGGGACGGGGAGGGAGCTGAGGAGAGAGAAGGCAGGGGGCCTCATGGACCAGAGGGGGATCCCTTGCTGTGACTGGGTACAAAAGAAAGCTCGGAGGTAACAAAATCTGAACAATGTAGTTGAGAGGTGAAGAGAACTTTGTACTTTTCTCAAATAGGCCACTATACACATTTGGAACGTGAGCAATATTCCACAACGGGGCTTCGAGCCCTACTTTCCGCTCTTGATCAAGGGCGGGGCGTGGGAAGGCCTGCAACTCTGCCATCATGGCAGCCGCCTGCTGGGTGCGCGCTGGGGGACCAGCCAGACAACGGGCACGAAAGCCGCCGATGAAGCCTCTCCACTTGCGAGCGCCTGTTCGCGTGTATCGCCCCAATTCTGGTTCTGTCTGCTCTAGCAATCTGGTTTACAACCAGAAGGAACGCTACGGATGGTGCCTGGTTTTAATTTCCTGGGGCCGGGAATCTTCTAATTTAATCAAATTCAACAGGGACTCACTGACTCCTCCGAGTTGAAGTATTACTCAACAGACCCATCTTAAGGAACTTACAATGACTTAGTACATTTAATTACTTCAGTTCCTAAAGCTATTTACACAAAAACGTATTTCAGTTCAACGTGCGTACAGTTAGCTCCACCAGCAATTTCAGAGTGGACACTTAAACAAGACAGGTAACGTGACACCCGTTGCATGGCGTTGTTTTGTGTCGCAGTGTGCCTTCTGAGCGAGATGTGCGGCTTTGCACATGGCCGGGAACAATGCAGGGTGCGAGTCCTCTCCCGCGCCCGTGGCTCTGACAGTGGGTCACGTCAGAACACAGAGTAGCACAGCATTCGTGCTGTGTGTCCTGGTCTCTCCGCTTTGGAGTCTTCTGTGGACAAACCCCTTTTTCATTTATTCGGACCAACGAACCCAAAGGGGTCAGATTTATTTGTCATCAGTGACAGTTCCCTCCATTTAATTTTAGTCCAAATGTATTTCTTTGATTTGCCTCAAGCTGCAGGTTAACTGTGCCGTCATTTCTGAGTAACAGTAAGACGACTTCACCCTCAATCGCCCAGTCACGATTCTTAAAGGACCGCCGAGTGCTTCACAGTACAGTTCTGTGTAAAACACTTGGCAATGGCGACAGGAGGATTCAACCGTGTGGTTTCCCTCTCAAACCAAGGACAGAGGAAGCTGTTTTCTAGGAATCCATGGTTGGCTGCACTGGACAGCAGAAGAAAACAAATCCTAAGAATACTCATGCTTAATAACCTTGGTGACATAGTTCACGGTAAGAAATATGCCACTTTTTAATGCCCACAGGACTGCGTTCAGGGAGTGGGTGTTTGTGGACACGCCCCTTCCCCTGACCCCACTGGTGACTCGCTCACCGCAGCCCTGGGCAGGGCTCTCCCCGGGTCAGCCTCTCCTGGGCCCAGGAGAGCAGGGGAACATGGCTTTGCCAAGAAAACTGCACAGCCTTGGGAGGTGGGGACATTTTCTAAACCTCTTTCCTGAAGGAAGTCCCTGCTGTGAATACAATGTGCGTGTCTTAGGCAGCACCCTTGATGGAATTTTGAGACTAAAAACACATAGACGAAAAAATACTTAACAGTATACGTGAGTGTAAGTTATCATAGGGAAACATCTTTACTAAATTTCTCGGAAACGTTCGGGGGAGAACTGATGACCTCTTCTCGGATTCTGCCTCACTGCAGAATGAATGAAAGTGAGTCGTCACAGACACAGGGGCTCTGTCCGCCCCGCCCCCAGCCCACCAATCCCAGTGAAGCAACATTATGACAGTCACCAGAGGGAAAACAGGTAGACAGGTTATTTACCCTTTACACTAACTGTGATGTAGGGATCAATGCACTGCCCGGCATCTTTCAGACCGATTTTCTCAATTCTGATGGTGAGTAACGTCATTCCTGGTTCTGATGGCAACCTCGGTAACAAAGTACCTGGCAACAGAGCAACAGCAATAAAAACGCGCTCCACCAATAACTCCGGAGTAAATATTTTAACAACACACAGAAGCCCGAGCCTTCCTCTTCAATGGCTTAGTAACCAGCCAGTTTTTAAAAACTAAACATGAAGAATACTTTCACCCAAACTTTTACGTGAAACCTATGCTTGGTTGTTACTGTACTGAAATGAGGGGGTCTCGGGACCCCCACACAGTCAGGCGCCTTCACACTGCACTTCCAAAGTAGCTACTGCCCGCAGCACAGCCACCAACACTGGCCTCAGGCTGACCTGGGCTCTGCGGAGGCTTCTCTCCCTGCCAGCAGGTACTGACCTAAGTTCCAAACGCCGGACCTGGGTGAAGGGAAGTGGTGTGCATTTTTAAACGAGCGAGACCCACCAGGAACTCTAGCAGGGAAAGAATCGGGAGACCCTGCTCCAGCACCGCCCTCTTCTTCATCCTCTTCCAACTCCAAATTCTCCTCTTCGCCAGGTGCTAAAATTCTCCTGTGTGCAGAGGGACAGGAAAAACAGTGAGCTGCAGAACTAGGCGCACTAGTGGAGCCTCGCAGCTCCTCGGTTCCCGGGTGAGATATGGATATCAACAATGTTAACCAAAGAAGACGTGAAACAAGAGGACAAATGTCGGTGCATATTTATTTTACCTTACGGGGACAGGCTGAACATCAAATGGGAATTCTTTATTATATGTGAGAATGTTCTTTAGGACTAGAATAAAGAGAGAAAGAAAAAGACATGAATTCTACAAATCAAAATTTAAAATTTTACCACAAATGACTTTTTATTCAATTTTACTATGCTCATTAATAATTTTTTAAAATTGCCAACCTTGTCATGCATTTGCCCACTGACTTACAGGTCGCGGCAAAATGGAAATACCCATAGCATGCTCCAGGTGCCGACAATTTCAGAGCACTGTCAGAGCCCTAAGGAGTAGAAGTTCCCGAGTCTCAAAGCCCTCGGGGCAAACAACTCTAAAACAGTTCTTCTACGTAGAACGCCCCAGGTGAGACACGGGAACCAGACACAAATGCCTCCTTCCTGGGGTACGCCAGTTCGAAGACTGACATCAAAGTCGACCAATCAGAGGCACATGAGCATGTCTCAGTCTATGCCCTGATTAGATTTCCCCTCAACTCCACCAAAGAGGTGAAGTTTGGGAAGGTGGATTATAGTGCTCACATACAAAGTTGATTACACACACACACAGAGCACGTACAGACACATAAATGTTTATCATCATCTGTGATAAAGGTCATTGCAGAAATGCATGTACATACACACACGTACACATGTGCACACACACACATGTAAAGACACCTGTAGCCTCAGGAGAAGTCTTCAAACAGCACACCACCGCAGCTACGGTTGTGGGCAGGGATGACACGTGGGCGTGCAACCTCAGAGAGAGCGGCTCTACATTCCCACCCCCCTTCAGAGAGGTCCTGTATGTGTGTTTCACATCCAGCCTTAAGGGATCCCAGTGACTACCTGCACTTATGTGAAGGTGAAGTAATGACGTTAACTGGCAATCCAGAAAGTTCCCCGGACTTTATATTCATCTTATTCAGCCTGATTTTGGAGCCCCGCAGCTTAAAGCTAGAGTAAGCACGGCACGTTGTCATCCCCTAGGAGGAAATCTCAGTGCACAGGTTGGAGTTACACGACTTAACAGGAGCCAGATGTGTTTACCGGGCTTCCTGTAGGATGCGCACCTCACCAAGTCCCCCAGTGAGAGAGACGGCTGGGACTCGAGTCCGGAGTCGCCCTCATTCACAGTCTCTCTCTCCCTCCAGCTCTCACCCCCATCCTTCCCCTCATGCCCTTCTTCTCAACAAATGTGCCCTGAGTGCCTGTCCTGTGCCATAATGTTTTAGGTGCTAAAAATACGGCAGTGGTCAAGACAGAGGGTTGTTGACCTCCCAGGTGGACCTAAGACCCCAGTGAGGAAAGGCAGAAAGTAAATAAACCTTCAGGCTAACGAGGTAATGCAAGGCTGTGCTTCATGTTACAAAGGCCACGAGCAGGCAGGCCGAGTAACTGGAGGGGGGAGAAGTCTGGCTAAGGTGGACTGGGGAGGCCTTTCAAAACCACAGTGTTCGAGGGCATGTGAGCCATGACCTGGAATGAGAGGAACTGTCTGGAAGGAGCTCTGGCGCGAGGGCTTTCCAAGTCCTGGAGAACAGGAGAGAGCAGCAAGGGCTCTGAGGCAGGAACTAGTTTGGCTTGTTCGAGGGGTAGAACCGACTGCAGAGCTGAAGCTGGATAAGGGAGGGGGAAGTGGCGGAGATCTGAAACCTGATATGTTGGTATTACTAAGGATTAACGTCAGGAAGTTAAATGGTGAGTCCTTTCAAGGTCTTAGCTTCTGTGCATTTCAGACAGGATTATTAAGAGATTTAAAAAACCCTGAAGGGAAAATACATTAGCAAAATAAAGCAACCAAGTCCCACATATTGAAGGGCACAGTCATTTCTTAATTCTCCTTTTCTTATAGTCTCAAAAGAGGCAGAGGCTATTTTGACTAAGTATGCTGAACTTGAAATATATCAAATACCAACTTGTAGAAAATTACTTCTAATAAAATAATTATCGCAAGTGCCTAAGTTTAATAAAGTAGCGATTACAGAGCATATCCTACTGGGATACAATACATACACTGATAGAGTTACCAGCAAATTAAAACCATCTAAAAGGACAGTAAACACAAAGATGGGAGGAGCATCTACGAAAAGCACTATATAAATTCAGGATGTACCCACGGATCCCAAGAATGCCACCTTTCCTTTCCAGTCTCATTCCTCACCTTAAAAACAGTAACAACAGACACAGAAGGAACAGAAGCCCCGTCTCCCACTCCGCATCAGTAACCTCTCAGGGGTCCGACTGGGAGAACTGTGTTACTCGGGGTTGATGTCACCCCTGCACCACACCAGGTGTGGCCTCGGGAGGAAGGAGGCTTTGGGGGCACTCAGAACTCTGGTCGGAACCCAGGGCTGGCACTGAGAAGTGGTCGCAGGCAAGCGCCGGTTAGCAAACTGCAGGTGCGCGGGTTTATCGGCGTGCTTGCCAGGCGGTGGCTACTCCAGAAAGTGGCAGCCATGGTCGCCCGGGAAAGAGCCTTTGAGGCAACAGGGGGAATGACTGGACATGTTTATCAAGGAAGAGGTGATACATAACTGAGAATATGGTTTGCAGTCATCCTGCATATCTATTCCATTTTTTATTTTATTTGGAGA
>PVKM010018381.1:0-25092 GCA_004027735.1 Carollia perspicillata
GACATAATTATCTATCTAAAATAATAAATTAAACAATTATTAAAATAAAATAAAGTTTAATAGTGTGCTAGATTTAAGACACAAATCCACAGCTTTCCTATATGAAGGCAATAGTTATAAATAGGAACAGAAAAAAAGTCCAGGTACAATTACATACAAAAAAGTAACATGCCTCAAATTATCTTTAAAAGCATGCAAGAAATATAAACAAGAAATAATATTTTACTGAAAGACATTTTTAAAAGGAAATGAATTAGTAAAATTGCATGTCATCATCCTGAGTGAGAAATTTTCATAATTTAATGATACCAGTTTCCTTAAAGCAATTCATAAAATCAATAAAATCCCAACTGAAATCCCTTTGAGGTTTACTTGTGATATCTAAGAAAATTATAAAGTTTATCTGGGAAGGAAAATTCACAAAAGTCAAGATATTTTAGAAAAGAACAATTAAGTGGAATTTGACACACTAGTTACCAACACATTATTTTAAAAAATACTATAAGCCCTGGCTGGTGTAGCTCAGTGGATTGAGTGCAGGCCTGCGAACAAAAGGATCACGGTTCGATTCCCAGTCAGGGCACATGCCTGGGTTGCAGGCCAGTTCCCAGCAAGGGAAGCACAAGAGGCAACCATACATTGATATTTCTCTCCCTCTCTCCTTCCCTTCCCTTCTAGAGATAAATAAATAAAATATTTTTAAAAATACTATAAAGTTAAAGTAATTCAAACAGTGCAATATTGAAGCACATATAAAAATATATAAATGGCCAGAATAGAAATCCATGGTGGACATTCACTCATGGTGGATAGTGTGTACAGAGGAGATAACTCAAGCGGGAAAATGAACACACCAGAAAGACCAACCATATGATTGAAGGACTGGGGCTTGGAGCCACCTTATATCAGCCTGATCTCCCAGAAGAAGGGGTTGAAAATTGAGTTCAACCACGTTGCCAGTGATTCACTTAATTCTGCCTGCATATTGGAAGTTCAAAAGAAACTTTGAATATTGAGCTTGAGAAAACCTCCCTGGCTGGCAAAACTTCATAGCTGAAAGGAGCTCACACAAACCAAGACTCCACAGGGAGAAAGGGACTGAAAGCTTTTGTTTGGACTCCATCCAGACTTCGCCCATGCATCTCTTGCTCTGACTGGTTCTGATTCATGTCTTTTTGCTATAATTAAACAATAATCATAAGTACAGCACTTTCAGTGAGTTGTTTGAGTCTTTCCAGTGAATTGTCAAATTTGAGGATAGTCACGGGAACTCCTGAATTTGTAGCCAGTTGGTCACAAGTAGGAAGACTTCCAAACTTGCAGCTGACATCTGAAGTGAAGACGGTCTTGCAGAAGCCTGAGCCCCTGACCTTGAGTTTGACAGGCTCATTGCACCATATAAAAAAAAAAAACAGAGGAAGATATTTTTAATAATCTTGGGATAAGGAAGGCCTCCCTAATACAACTCAAATAGAGAAAACATAAAGAAAAAAGATGGATAGATTTGATGATATAAAATTGTTAACTTTTTGTACAAAATAAAAAAGATACCATAAAACAAAATTACAAGGTAAGTGATAGATTATGAGAAATGTTTTAAACCAATAACAGACAAAGAAATATTATTTATAATACAAAAAAATCCTTAAATTCCTTAAATGAATAGAAAAATGACAACTCAGTTTTTAAATGGGTAAGGTAAATGAACAGGCAATTTACTGAACTGCAAATACTCAAAAAACACAAAAGGAGACAATATCACTCATAATCCAGAAGTGCAAATTAAGTAACAAAATGTTATTTTTCACTCTTCAGAGTGAAAAAATAAATATCAAAGTAAGAATGTCCTAAACCACTCATAGGAAGATACTTTGGTACAATATTTTTGCTTTTGCAATTTGACAATAGCTAACAAAATTTTAGATGCAGGTAAGTCTTGAATTCTATATATCTAATGTATAAAGTTACTCACATATTTGCACCAAGATGTAGGGACAAGTATGTCACTGTAATAATTTTAGTTTCAGCAAAAACTGGATATGATTTAAATGTATGTATCAGGCACTATTAAAAAATAATAGGTTACATCCACACATACTGATAAAGAAAGACCTCTAAGACACATTTGGAAATAAAAAAAGACATCACAATACAACATATTTAAACATACTTTTATATATAAATTATATATCGCACATATAATGTAAGAAACATTGCATAAAGATACCTCTGAAACTCAGCCGCAGTGTAGATTGGCTTTCTCAACTGCCCTTTCAGCCTCCTTCTAGTTGGAGAGCTTGGAAAACTAAAACCATTGGAACTCTCAGTATGAATGAGGCTATAGATATGAACGAGAACTTACACAAGATTTGGGAGTACACGTGAAGCAGAGGCCAGTTCCCTGCCCATCTTGTTTCTTTTGGCAAGCAAGGTCATAGAAACTGTTTTTGCAGAAATATTCCGGCTTCCTGGTGTTGATTGCAGGTGTGGCAGCAGCTGGCTCAAGAGTGGATTCTTGATTCTGGCTTTCTAATCCATGGCTCATGGTGACGGGTGCCTACTTTCCTGCTTCCTAGGTGTCAAAAGCCCATTACAGCAGTGACCGTGGCACCAGCAGCAACTGCTTGCTCTTGGGTGTTACCTACAGCATGCATTGTTGAACTCGGACCTCCTGTGGCAGCTTTAAAGGCAGTAGTAGTTCCCATACTGGGTTACTTCTATCTCATTTTGGAGTCCCAGTCTCTGGCCTATTTCTATTCCTCTTTCAGTGATTTTTGTAAGCATTTAAATTTCTATGTTAAATTTCTTTGTGTTTAAAATACAGGAAGGTTTCTATTTCCTGCATGTGTTTGGCAAGAATAGTGGGATTGGGGCAGAGGCCCAGGAATCTGCATACCATGAGACACTCAGAAGAGTGTTTCAGGAATGTTTTAGGAAGTGAGTCAGGTCACCCAGACAACATCTGTAATAATATTTGGCTGTCTTTTCTTAAATACCTCAAGACCTGAGTTGCTACTTAGAGGTTTGGCAACAAAAAATGTCCCTACAGGGTAACAGGGTCTCTAGCTACATTAAAACTGAATGAGTTTTATTCAGTCATTCTAGTGAATGAACTAGAATTACATAAACTACTTCGTTGAAAAGCTAAGCTGTCACCTAGATGCCTGATCAAGATATTAAGGGACATAATTCAAGATATACTAAGCAAGAGGTTGATAGACTTAAAGAGCATTTATACAAAGTGGACAAGATGGGAGATGGAGGTGAATGTAGTGAAGGTTTCCATCTTGGGAGCCTGGATGCAAGGGAAGAGCAGGTTTGGAAAGTAATGAATGATGTTCCAAAGAACATCATGAATTGGAGATGTTCGAGATCCAGCAACGCTAGAAGGCAAAAATCAGTAACAAAAAGGAAGATGAGGTCTTTACAATCACAGATGCAGGAAGTAATTCCTGCGATGACATAAAACCTGGGTAAAAAAATCTTGATTCCAATATATTTTAATTATGTAATCTGTCTGAACTTTGTTTTTGTCATGGTTTACACATAGAAATAATATCCACATCTCAAAGTGGTTGAAAGAACAATGTGAGACCACACATGGAAAGTAGCTATGGTGCTTGCCATATAAACCCTAAGTAAATGCTGGTTTCTTTTCTTCCTCCTAGTGGCTCTTGCTGCCTGAGATTTTACAACCAACCTACATGGCTGTAGGAGGGGGATAAGGACCAAGCTTTGATTGACACATCTACTCTCCACTGTGTTTAGGAAGTACCTCATGGTGGTTAAAAGCAAGGCCCACAGTCCAGACATTTAATCAAAAGATTAGTGCAACCTCATCTCTGAGGTCTTTCCAATCTCATAAATGCACCTTATATTTAACATAGCTGTATAAATTCAATTCATTCTGGAGGAAGAAAGGTAGATCATTGTCATGTATTCCCACGTGTGATTGTGGACAACGATGCAACGTGGCTGGTAGGCCACCCTCTCTTCCGGCTCATCAGCTGGGACTTCTGTATCCCCATGTATGAGCCCTTAACTCTTCTAATTAGCTGATTTAATAAATATTGTACTGACTGTCTACTACAAATAGACTCTTTAGGGAAGAAATATTAGTGACTGATATTTCAATTTTTCATTATTAATTACATAATATTTGGTTTCACATTAAGAAACAAGTTGTAGATTTTTTTTTCAGAATAGTAATCAATGTCAGTTTATAATGCTTTGGGGTTTGGGTTTTTTTTTAGAATATGGAAGATTTTATCTGAAATCAGTGAGCTGTCTTGATGTTTCTTATTTTTTTCCTTGCTTTTTCCTGACCAGTTACAAAAATTGCTTGAAATGTCATATAAAGACAAAGAATTCAAGCATGCGATGGATATTGACTTGTATATTTTTCACTAACATTTGCTGACCTTTTAAGTCAATATGTTTTGAAGTTTACTTAACAAGTCAATATAATTTATTTTAGTCTAGATTTAAATGGTTTTAAATTGCCAAGATTTTTCCTTTTTTGTAAATAGAAAAGTCCTGCTGGACTATATTGACATATATGTTAAAAACTAGTTTCTTTGCAAATTAGAAGTATCCTGCAATATGATAGATTTTCCAGCAGAAGCATATTTAAAATGACCCTTTGTCTTTTGCCCCTTCGTCTCCGGTGCCCTTATTTCCTTTAAAGAGCTATAATGTCTAGAAAGCTGCACAAACAATTAAGCCGAGTCATTTTATAAGCAGTTCTATGAAAGGCAAGAGTGATTTTTTTCTTAAAGTCCAAATGTGTAACTCGGTTTACATGAGCCTATCAGCATATTTTGCTTAAATTACATTTCCATCTGACAATATTAATTTCATTAAGGAAGCTTAGTATAAAATTAATTATAGCTATCATTTATGTTATTTCATCTTCCCCTCTCATTGAAGCTTCAATGAGAATTCATCAACTGAAGGGCATGATTCACATTTTAACAACAATAATCATGAAAATAACCAAAACTACATTTCTTCCCCTCCTACTAGAATTCCATGACTAAAGACTTATCTCGAAATGTCACTCGAAATGTAATAATATATTTTGAGGGTCAGGGGAAATGCTTCCAATGGCTATAATGAGAGCACATCTAGTCATGTTCTCCTGCTGACAAAGAACATTTCAGTTCCATTGACTTTGGTGAGTAACCTCCTGTGACTGTTTGAGAAACAAGTTCCAAGAAAGAATCTGAATGAGTGTTCAAATGCCATGCTGTTGAGCATGAAGACAAGGCTGTCTGCTTTTATTCACTCGTCAGTTCCAGAACACTATGATTTGTAAAGAAAATGACCTCCACACTTCGGAAATCTTCCCCCCAGCCCAGGTTCCCATGCAAGCTCACTACCAGGTATTGCCATGGGGTTTTATCCAGGTCGCAGGAAGCAACAGCAGAATAGGTAATAAAGCCATATACTTCAGGTATCCTACTAAGATGAGAGAATCTTCAAAAAAGACAGGCTTTCTGAGGTGTCCACGGGTATGGATAGTTGTAAGAAAATTAATTTTCATATCCTCAATTTCCATTTGTATTTTTTTCTAAAGCTGACCTGCCTGAGAACCCAGAAGTACTACCTTACTTCTCCTTTCCTGGCCTCCCCTTTCACAGTTAGCTTGCCCTGCAGGGCTCCCACTTCCAGAATGAAAGACTTACCTCATACCCATTGGAAATGGGACTATGGTGAAAACCTTCCAGATGCCAAAGAACAGAGAAATTCCAAACACAGATGGAGGCAAGGCCTACCTGGATCATCATATTCATTTCACTGATGGGGAGGCAGAAGTGAAGACAATTTTCTTTTAATAGTCTCACCTCTTCTGCCTGAATTAGGTTCAAAGGATGAAGCACTTCTGAGGGAGGGTCATGGGAAAGCAAATGTGGTTAAAAATTAGAAGAGTGTCACCTTATTTCCCCTAGGTGACAACACATGGCAAGATTCCCAAGCCTTATCTATGATTCTTAGACTAGCATATGTAAAGCAGAACAAAATGAATAGTATGCTGGGAGACACAAATTTGCTGCAAATCCATCCTCTCTATACTTTCACAATTCTTAGTAATAATAGCATTTGGTATCAGGATGCCAATCAGACACTCCTGGTGCCCCACCTCTCATCCTCTAGGCCCACCTGGGCACTGTAGCCAACCAAGGGCATGCACTGATGTAACCTTGGCAGTACCTCATACTTCTCACTTTCTACCCCAGGGCCTCTCCACAGCTGCCCTGTGGGACACCCAGATGTGACACATGCACAGAACTGGAAGGGTGATGGTTCATAGTCTATGAAGTGACCCTTGACCAATAGAAATAAGAGCCAAAGTGTAACAGGGTGCAGCCAAGGGAGGGGGCCCAAATTGGGATTTGTAATGGGGTCCAGAAAACATTAGAAACAAATACAGATAGGATGTCCTCACCCCACAATCTGAGCTGAGGGATGGGACACATGGAGCACGGCCATTGAGAGTTGTTTTGAATAGCAACAGTTTTGCAGATAACCTCTAGAATAGTCATTTAACACATCTATCATCTTTAACTGGTTTCATAGATATGTTAAACAGCTGTGGCCTTTCTTTGAGCCAGGGGGATGGGAGTGACTTTAACCCAAGATGTCACTGGCAGGCAACTCCCCCTGGTTACAGAGCCTGTGTAAGAGCTTGGTGATGATTGGCTCCACATCATAGGGCCACACCTGCTCAGACTTACTATGGCAGCCCAATAAAGCTGGAAAAAAAAATCAGGAATGCTGGCAGCTGTGGCCAATTGTGGAAGGAGTCAGAAACGGTGCAGCAGAGGAAGATTGGAGCTGGAATTTAAGCCCAGGCATTGCAGCCATGCGGGGGTCTTTTGGGGACCATGCGGCTTTGACAAAGAACCACGGACTTCTATTTCTTTTTCTGAGATTTGGTACCCCAGACTGGGCAGAGGGGGAAGAAAGGACTGTGCATTTGTAGCTATTCTAAAGGACTTTGGGGTCTCAGTGAAGACATTTAAGCCCTGGCTGGTGTAGCTCAGTGGATTGAGCAGGGGCCTACAAAGCAAAGGATCACGGTTCGATTCCCAGTCAGAGCACATGCCTGGGTTGCAGGCCAGTTCCCAGCAGGGGACACACAAGAGGCAAACACATATTGACATTTCTCTCCCTAACCCTTCCCCTTTAAAGATAAATTAAAAAAAAAAAAAGACATTTAAGTTATTACTCTTAAGGTTGTATAACTCTTTAAATAAATAACCCCTTTCCTTTTCACCAATCTCTGGCTTTGAGAGACGTCTTTCCCTGGCAGTGGGCAAGGTGAACCTAGTACAGGGTGGGGGGCCCCCAGAGCACAAGGGTGGATCCATTCGAATAGTGTATCATTCACTGCCTCCACCTTGGGTCTGTTCTGTAACAAAAGGACTAATGCTCCTCCAATGTATTTCTTGAGTGGACAATTTTGAGGCATATTTCAGATGATTCCTCAGAGTGTCCTTAGCAGGAATGAGTGGCAGTCGTCCACAGTGGTGATGCAGCTCAGCCCGTGGCCTGGCTTCTCCTCCTTTGCTCTTTGAATCCCCCCTTATCTCTCACTTCTGTTCCTTGGGATTAGTTCTCGAAAGAATCCACCTGCGGGCAAGCTCGCCTCTCAGGCTCAACTGTTGGGAGAAACCCAGGCCAGAGTGTCTTGGTTGCATAGTTTGCATGATTCTAAAAGAAGTAAAATTTCCATGGTTACTTCTATTAAACGATAGTATATCTTTAAGGAAAAGGGATATGTAGGTAGCAAGTAGATTAATGTTTTATATTTTCTTATATTATTTACCCACACAGAGAAAACATTTTATTATCCCTTGTTTTACATTAACCTCCTCATTAGATTAGCTACTGTAAACACAGTTCATTTTTAACTCAGGCACAAACCTCCCACTTGTCTGCATTTGCCTATATTTATTTATTCCATATGCTTTTAAGCTGAAAATTAAAGTAGATTATGTTATAGATTTATGCCATAAATCATATATGTAGCCTTATTTAATTCATCACTTAATGTGATGCATCTTTTAATGTATAATTTATATGCCCTATAATCAATATTGCCATATAGCTTTTGTGCCAATTTTTACAAACATATAAACCTGTAGTCTCAAAAATAGACCATCCTTTTATATGTAAATGTGAGACATAATGTTTCTAAAGTGTATTCTAAGATATAATACCTTAAATTCTAAAAAACCAGTTTCATTTAATTAGCATTAGTCCCTCTTTTGCATATTCAAACCTGTTTTAATTATGCCAAATATAATTATAAACAATTATTTTTCATCATAAAATAAAATTATAATTTATATGTAATAATTTTAAGTATCATAACTTTAAAAAACTTTGAGATGACTTCCTAGATAGTTTAAATTCGGTATTAATATATAGATCTGTGTTCAGAAATGATGAGCAAATTCTTAAAGTATATGAGTCAATTCTATAGGTTTATTTTTTAAAATATTTTATTTATTTATTTTTAGAGAGAGGGGAAGGGAAGGAGAAAGAGAGGAAGAGAAACATCATCAATGTGTGGTTGCCTCTCATTTGTCCCCCACGAGGGACCTGGCCTGCAACCCAGGCATGTGCCCTGACTGGGAACTGAACCAGTGACCCTTGGTTCACAGGCCCGTGCTCAATCTATAGGTTTATTTTTAACATAGTTTTATATAATTTTAGCTCTATAAGCAACAGATCTCTAAGTCAAAAATTAATAATAGCAGATAAATTAGAGTGAGGTCTTTTTAATACACTTCTCAGATTCTTTTCCAAATCAACTGGTTTTCAATTCTTGCCTTTTACAAAATCAATGCTCATTATGAAGTCATCAGGTATTAAATAATTTAAAATATTGTTGATTATAGATTACTATATTATTTCGACACACAGCTAAGAAGAACTTCAAATAACTAGGTGATATTCCTAAATTAAAACTACTTCCACCCACACCAGCTTTTGTCGGCAAGTTTCTCGGTACCTACATCTAGATTAAGAAAGAAAAGAAAGAGAGGAAAGGGAGAGAGGGGAAAGACCGGAGGGAAAGAAACTTGAAATTGAACGCTGTCATATTCTAGCAATAAATAATGTGTATCTGTAGATTCATAAACACTGGGAAAATCCAGCTTCATCCATCTCAACAGCAGATGCATTTTTAATAGACTTTACATTTCGTATTTAATAACTATCAAATTTTATAATACATTTATATACTTGTGATTAAGTTAATATGACTAATAATTTTATACATAATTTAATGCATAAAATTGTTAGCATTTACAGGCTTATCACCAAGGGTAATAAAACACTTTAGTTTAAATTTGTGGCCATACTTTTATTGTCATAGCAGAGTGCATCCAGGAAGCTATTTTGGAGCTCCAGGCATGAGATCATTAAGTCTCAGACTGACATGGTTTTAGACTTAGAAGAGAAAACGTTCAGCCATTCCCAAAAAGAACCGGAAGGCACAGTGACAGGACATGACAGATGAGAAAAGGAAGGTATCAAAGAAGACTCAGGAGTTTTGAGTCTGGGTACCTTGGACAATAGTGGTTTGGGGGACACAATTATGACTAGGTCATTGCTTTTATGAGGCTAATCTTGTGAGAAAGGTCAAGACTGGCAAATGTCCCATAAAGTCTTAAAAATGTGGAAAGCAGAGCAGGATGGAGCTGGTAGTCAGGGCTTTCAAGCAGGTCGTGGGTGAGCTTCATCTCTCCAGGTGTCCTAAGTTCTTTCTCCACACCCTCGAGCCGTCCTGAGCCAAACCAGCAGCTACACGCCACCTACACACGACATCTCTACGTTTGGACCACTGATGGCGTTTCATGTCATTTTCATTTGAAAGGTCATTATGATCTTATTCTTGCTTTTCACAACATTCATTGACTAAAAGCTTAAGCACCAACTGTGCCCAGTTTTCTCAGGAATACCTGAAAAGAGGATTCCAATTTCATTCAGTCTCCATGGCTCTTCTGAGTAAAGCCCTTCCTCGTGAGTTCAAGTGCTAAGTCACCAGCACTTCCCCGCTTTCATAAGGGACTCATTCTTCAACTCCAAACCTGAGGGGTTGATGTCTTTTTCACAAAATGTAATGCTTTTCAAGTGTATTTTTATAGTAGATGTGTACATTTCTCTGTGATATACCACATGACTCAAGTTTGTGATGCATTTCTTCCTCCCCAGTGACATCTGCTTACAACTAACTTCTAAACATCATTTTATCATCAACACATTTTAAGTAACACAATGGCATTTTGATTTCTTGTTGAAAACATGTTAAAATTAGAGTAACAAGATGGGCTGGCACAATGTTGACATTTCAGTTGCTATAGTTTCATGTTGTTGTTTTTGCTATTGTGGTTAAGGAAACTGCACTCATAGAACATGTAACAAACCCTATTTTCATCTGCTCTTAATAAGTGACTCTTCCACATGGTAAGTTCTACGTCATAAATATATCTGCTTGACAGTGTGTTGCAGTTCCAGCCACAGTTGCTCACTGGTTTCGTTGTGTGAATCATTTAATCTTGACTAATTTTATTAAATTGTGCTAACCTTTGCCTCAACCAAACTCCTACTCTTACAATGGCCACTAGGAAGAAAAATCATTTGGCCTCTTTTTTATTTCAAAACCATCCCAAAAATTAGTTTTTTCATCCTTATTATCATTGACTCAAATGTTTTGTTTTTCTTGCTCATTTTCTCTAATCAAGTTTTGCTTTAACTTCTTTATGCTATTTAATTAATTTAGTTAATTGCACCTCCACCTATGTCTTCTAACATCTAGTGGAACTTCATTCCTCTCTGATTACCACATATATTTTCATCTATCACTAATCTCCCTCAAGGAGAGAGGGAGAGGAAAGGGGACAGTGGCAGACAAGGAGGGGGAGAGGATGGGAAAAGAAAGGAGACCATCTACAATGGACATTGGCAGTTATGCATTCCTCTCCATCCTTGGGCCACTCAAAGGCCATTCAGATGTATGTCCTTTAAATCATTTGTAGATTATTTAGCCAAAGGCATTTACTGACGACATCTACCCACACACATATTTTTCTCTTTCTTACTGTTCCACAAATGAGTTATGCCTTCCTGTGAATTAGACTAGAACTAATAGGAAGGTAAAGTTAAAAATCATTACTTTTGCCCTAAGCAATTCCATCTTTCATGGGGCCTAGGGTAGACTGAAGTCCCATATAGAAATAAAGAATAACATTTTGCATGGCTTTCCCAATACCACAAAATGGCTTCTTGAGTTTTAGGAATTCTTTTAGGAATGTGGAAGCAATCAACCTGAAATATCTGAAACTCCATTGCACAGCTGACTTAAATATTGTTTTTAAAAACTATGACTTTGGAAAGTGATATCCAGGGAAACTATTAAAAAGAATCATCTAAATTTAGCCTTTGACCAAAAAAATCTTTAGCCTTTTAATTTCATTGTTTCTGTGTCTTTAAATTAATTTTAATTAGGAATTTGAAATTTGCTTTTTAACATACCATTTTAACAGTGATAACTTTACAGCAATAAATTTATTCTGTAGCCTATGCCATTTCTTACACTAAGAATCATACCATCTAAAACACTACTGCTAACTGATTCTGTTTGTTTCTCTTTGGGTATCAGGAGAATTGGGTACCAAGGACATTCAGTAGAACTGGTAGATTTTCAACAATACACGCACAAAGGCCAATCCACACAAAATTAGGAAACATTCAAGTTTTATCTCTATTGCTTTGGCCTCTTAGTTTTGAACATTTCTTCCAACTTTAAAATGATCCCTCTTCCCCCTATCATGTGCCCTAACTACATGTCCACGCCCTGTTATAATTGCCTCTCAGAAGAATCTTTGAGACTAATTCACATTACAGCATAATTGATTGTTTGCAATGTGTGGGCAGGGGGTAAAGGCTGTTCCAGTTGAATTGAAAGTTAATCTTTAAACTAAAAGATTGAATTTTCCACACAAGAATTTTAGATGTGCATGTGGGAAAAGGTGTTTCAGGGGAGAGGACTTCACCACGCTTATACCCTACCCATGTTTTCGAAGCCATTAGCCATGGAACAGGCTAGTCCGCGCTGCGCGGGGCCCTGCCACCCCTCTGGAAGGAGAGCCCAGCCTGCATACTCTTGCGACTCCCGATTTAACTGCTGGCATTGCCACCACTTTAAGATCTGGAGCTGCAAAGAAACGACTCATCAGGTTTCCTTTTCTTCTTTTGATTTACTTGGTCATTCAAAAAAAATGTATTGACCACCTACTATGTACCCAGATGGATACTAGTACTGTGAATACGATGTGAACAAGAGGTAGTCTGTGGCCTTAAAGGATATAAATCTGATGTGGGAGGTGAAGAATGAGCAGCTAGATTACAATAGGATAAAATAAAGGTTTTGCAAAGGGGACAGTAGTATCCTCTAGAAGTATAGAATAGCATCTAACCCAGCCTTGGGAGGTCAAGGAGGCCTTCCTGAAGGAGGTGATGGCTCAGCTGAGCCCTAAAAGACTAATCTAGGTTAGCCAGGCAAAAAGGAAGAGGAAGAATGTGTTGAGACAAGCGGGTGAGCAAAGGCTCTGGGGTGGAGAGTGGTCGTGTTTCACTTGGAGGGCTACTTCCAAAACAAAGAGTGAATGGGGGAGTGGCAAAAGGGGAGAAGGGAATCGGAAGGGAAACCAAGGCCCAGTCCTGGAGGACTTTGTGAGCCACTGTACAGAACTTAAATTTAACCCTAGGCAGTAAGAAACAATTATAGGGTTTTCAACAGAATAATAACAGAACTAAATACCTATCCCAGAAAGTTTATTCCAGCAGCAATGTAGAGATTAGATTAAAGATGGGCGAAACTGGAGTCAGGGAAACCAGTTGGAAGGCTGGAGGTCAGTGATACCAAAGGCTTGAGCTGAGGTAAGAAAGCTGAGACGGAGATGAGCCAACGGTCTCAAGTGTTACTAAGTAGTAGGATCCACAGGATTGGTCATTGAGCAGATGGGGTGCTAGTCAGGGAGAGAAGAGCCAACAATGACAAAGGAACAAAGGGTCTGTCACCCCTTGATATGAAAATCCAGAAGAATAAATAGTTGAGTTCAGTTTGCGTTCCTAAAGAAAGGCTACTGTACACTGCTGTGTTTACTACCCAACACTAGGGGGCGCCAATTGCATGGACTGCGATAAGAATGTCTCCCATGGAAGGGTCCAGACTCTTCAAAAGTACATGGTGGCCCAGGCTGGGAATCAGGGCAGAGATGCTCATTGGAGATGAAAACTTGAGAATTTGCACCTAGGTAGTATTTGAATCTCAAGACTAGATGAATTCCCCCACCACCGAAAAAAAAATAAATGGAATAAGAGGGCTAAGAATCCAAAGAAACTCTAATATTTACTGAACCGGCAAAAGAAGAGAAACCCACAAAACACCCTGGAGAAAGAGGATCCAGTAAAAACTGAGAAATCAAGAAGAGACCCGTTACCAACACCGGAGAGGTCCTTGCAGTTTAGGTAAATTGCCACCAGGTGGAGTGGTCTCTAAATTGGAATCTTGCCTCAGAATTTAAAATTTCTGCAAATATCTTGACCTGTTATGATAAAATACACATTTTTAAATGCTACCCACATGAACATACTAGCTTTGGGTTTAAATTCAATATCAATCCCTAAAAATAATAAACCATTATACTATTCTTTGTTATGTAAAAAGCAGACAGTGAGTATTGGAAAGAGCAAATTCCCTGAGTTCAGGCAATTCTGATTTCAACCCACAGGTCCAGCAGGCTGAGCTCCCTGACCTTGGCCAAGTCATTTAATCAGGCTTTGCCCCCATTTCCTCATCTGCAAAAGGGTGATTAGGGTATCATGTACAACACAGGGCTGCTGGGAGCATGAGCTGCACAGAGCCCCTGTAGTAGCTGCTCTTGTAAAGTAGTTGCTCTGCACATATTAGATCCTTGACAGTATTGCAGCGGTGACAGTCACTGTCACTGTAAGAACTTGCACTTGCAGGAAGTGCTCCCCAGAAGTTCAAGTCTTCCTCAGTCTGTGGACTTGCCACATCATCAAAAGCCACCGGGAGGTGGTGTTGCCTCTTAGGGGATCCCAGGTCTAGGGGTTCTCAGTGCTCACACTGAGTTTTGTTTCCAGTATACCTCTTTCCATAATATGATAATCTTACTAAAGTACAGTCTCCACAGAGTAAACCTGAACCACTTCCCAAATGCATATTAACAATAATAAAAATGTATATGTTATTTGAAACAACACAATGAAAAAGAGTGACTTAGGTACACATCACATGACTTCCTGATTCCTTTAAATTGCTTTTAATTATTTCTTAACTTAATCTAGCTTTGGTTTTAATTCCCTCATATTAATTGTGATTCATTCTTACGTTGGCAGAAAACGAATAGCCTGTGGACTGTGTGCTTAACCTTAGAATTTGGCAATGATCTCCATGGAAAAAGCCCTTGGTCCTTTTCACCTGCTGAGGGATTAAATCCCCTAATTAAGAGGTTTAGGCAAGCCACTTGAGCCAGGACTTAGAAGAAAATCTTGGCATCTAGATGCTCTTCCAGTGCTTGGCCCTTTTCCACTGCATGTCTTTGTCCACACTGAGAAAGAAAATACTTGCTGGGTTCTCTGAGCCGCCTGACCCTCGACTTCTCATCAAAACCTGGTTACCAGAGTTACCCTGGCTCCCGCACAGGCGCCCTGATTCTCTGTGGTTGCCACTGACGCCGCTCCCAAGAGCGCCGGCTTCCTCGGGAAGGCCCTCCCAGGCCAGGGCTGGGGTGCGTGCGGGGCAGACTGCAGTGCATGTATCCTGAGCACATTCAACCCTTCCCTTAGACGTGTCAAACATGTTTCTTTCTCCCTCAAACGTTTAAACAATTCTAAATGTTAAAACAAAATAGAATGTAAGGACTTTTTAAAACAGCATTATTTTGTTGAATTTATTGGGATGACATTGGTTAATAAAATTATGTGGTTTCAATTGTACAGTTCTGTAACACATCATCTGTATATAATACTGTGTGTTCACCACTCCAAGTCTCCTTCCATTAGGATTTATCCCGGATTCACCCTCTTCTACCTCCCCCGCCCACTTTCCCTCTGGTAATCACCACGCTACTGCCTGTGCCGATGAGTTTTGGGGTTTTTTTCCTTAATTCTTTTTCTCCCAGCCCCACAAACCCCCATCCTCTCTGAGTGCTATGTGTTCTCTATTTATGAGTCTGTTTTTGTTTTGTTAGTTTGTTTTGTTCATTAGATTCCACATACAAATAAAATCACATGGTACTTGCCTGATATTCTCCAGGCCCACCTATGCTGTAGCTAAAGGTAAGATTTTCTTCTTTTTTACGGCTGAGCAGTATTCCATTGTGTAAACGCCCCATAGGTGTTTTATCTACTCATCTACTGATGGCCACTGGGCTGATTCCAAATCTTGGCTATTGTAAATAATACTGAATGTATTCTTTCAAATTAGTATTTCAGTTTTCTCCCAATATAGTCTCAGAAGTGGACTGTCTGGGTCATAAAGCAGTTCCATTCTTAAGTTTCTGAGGTCACACCTTACTGCTCTCCACAGTGGCTGCGCCGGTCTGCATTCAGCCCTCGGCACAAGGGCTCCCTTTTCCCTGCATCCTCACCAGCACTTGTTGTTTGTTGATTTACTGGCGATGGCCATTCTGACACGAGTGAGGTAGTACCTCATTGTGGTTTTAATTTGCATTTCTCAGATGATTAGTGATGTTGAGCATCCTTTTATCTGCCTATTGGCCATATTTATGTCCTCTTTGCAGAAAAGTTTATTCAGGTCCTTTGCCATTTTTAACTGGGTTGTGTGGGGGGTTAGTGTTGACTTTTATAAGTTCTTGAAGCATTTTGTATATTAACCCTTATCAGATGTATCACTGACAAATATGTTCTCCCATTCAGAGTCTCCTTTTCATTTTGCTGATGGTTTCCTTTGCTGTGCAAAACCTTTTTGATTTTATGTAGACCCATTTATTGGCTTTTTCTTTTGTTTCCCTTGGCCAATGAGATACATCAGAAAATATACTGCTACAAGTAATGTCTGCGATTTTACTGCCTGTGCTTTCTTCTAGGATTTTTATAGTTTCAAGTCTAACATTTAAGTCTTTATTCCATTTTAAGTTTATTTTGTGTATGGTATAAGAAGGTGTTCCGGTTTCTTTTTTTTTTCTTTTTTTTTTTTTGCATGTATTTGTCCAATTTTCCCAACACCATTTATTGAGTAGACTATCTTTATCCCATTGTATGTTTTTGCCTCCTTTGTCAAATATTAACTGACCATATAGGTGTGGGTTTATTTCTGGGCTCTCTATTCTGTACCATTGATGTGTATGTCTGTTTTGATGCCAGAATTCTGCTGTTTTGATTACTATGACCTTGTAGTATAGTTTGACATCAGGTAGTGTGATTCTTCCAACTTTGACCTCCTTAGTCAAGACTGCTGTGGCAGTCTGGGGTCTTCTGTGGTTCCACATGTCGTTCTAGTTCTGTGAAATAACCAGACAACAGTGCTATGGGGAACATGAGTGAGCCAGACGAAGCCAGGCCCTGCCCTCAGGACTCCTGCAGTTGAAAAGAAAGGAATAAAAATAAACTAAGGCATCCAACTAAGTCCTTCATTGCACCATGGTCAATGCAAAGAGCATGTTATGAAAGTGCTTCCCAGAGAGCAGCTACAAAGGCTATTTTCTCTTTCTTGGCATTCTTTCCTATTTCTTCTTCATTAGCAACATGCTGAATAGTTAGTAGTCAGTACAAGTGAGTAGAATAGACAGTGCAGTCGTTTCGGTTTGTTGCCCCTTCCCCCACCCAACCTCTCATCATCTTAAAGGTGGGCCTTTCCGATCCAGATCGCTGAAGGGTTACTACTGTGAGCATCCTTGAGCTGATGTCTGTGGGAACCTTAGCTGGTTCTCTCCAAAAAAGCGGGACTGCAGCTCATAAAGCATGTAGAACCATCTCACACTAGTTAGGATGCCTATACAAAACAGATATGTATACATATATGTATATGTGTGTCTGTGTGTGTATATGTGCATATGTGTATATACATATATATAAAACTGTAAGTGTTGGCAGGGATTGCAGAGAAATTGGAGCCCTTGTGTACTACTGCTGGTAAAATGTAAAATGGTACAGCTGTTATGAACAAACAGTATGAAAGTTCTGTAAAAAAATGAAAAATAGATTTACCAAATGGAAAGCAGTTATCAAAATTATGTTTGTAGAGAATTTATAATATGGTAAAATATATATTATCATAAATATAATATTCAAAAATATTTAATTTGTATGATCATAGCTAGAAAAATAAATAAATGAACTCCCCCAGCCTCCATAAAGGACACTGGAGGAAAGTAAACCGAAATGTTAACAGTGATAGACTTGGCTGGGCTGCACAGTGAGACTCTGGATTTTTCATTTCCTCACATTCTACATTTTTGAAAATGAGCTGAATACTTTGATCATGTAAACAACCACACTTTTATTTAAGACATCTATCACTTCCAACATTTTACCCTCCTCCTGCAAGATATCGTCAGAAGTACAGCTAATAGAACAAAGTATAGGTCTGTCTGGTTCTAAACGCATTTTCAAGGCGCTGGTGGTTTGGTTCTGAGAAGCCCGCCGAGTCTGGCGCTGTCCCTTCCCTCTGCAGTAGGACAATGTAAAGATCCCGTTATTTTCCTAAGGAATCCAATATAGGGCAGTAAATAGGGGTTATCTGGCCTGTGCCTCTGGAAGATATTGTATCATATTCATGAAAAATATTCAGAAGCAGACATAAGTAAGGTGAAACATGGGTAAGAACCCAGGACATGGGTAATGACCCAGAACATGACTTAAAAGGGTCTCTGAGGCTTAAATTTTATTTGTAAAGTCGAAGTGAGAAACTCTAAGAGTTTAACAAAATTAACATCTGTCCCCGCCTCCCACGCTTTAGACTTACTGAATTTCTTTGGCCAGGGGCCACCTGCACCCTTTGCTTTCTGGTGAGAATTTACGTTGGCCTGCTTTTCTTGGTTCCATTTGTTTGCTAACAGTCACCAGCTGTGCAAGCTCCCTCTATCATTTCTTGTAACATTTTTTTAAAAAATAGGCCCTCTAATACAGGGTTTCATGATAAGGTCTCAAGTTCCATGTAAAGTGGAAATTTTTCAGTACCAAGGCATGCCAAGCAGGGTGGGGCCACCGGACTCCGACTGACCATTTATAAGCCTGGAAAGATGTCATTCTGTTCCCAGAAGTCAGGTTTCTCTGAAGCTGTCACAGCCCCAAGGGGAGAAATGCTTGTCGTTTTCTTTCTAACGTTAACATCTACAAGTCAAACCAGCAGCTGTCCTTGACTCTTCTTGAAAGCTTGTCAAAATGGGAAGTTCAATTCCTAATAATATCCCTTAATAGTCACTACTGCATTTTATAATAATCTCGACGTGCAGATCTCTGGGGATTTAGTTTGGTTGCTGTTCCTTGTCTGAGAAAAGAAGTGATGATCTTTTTATTCTAACTTTCTCCTCATATTATCAGAGTTCAAAGTGTTGCTATTGCTCTTTGTTTTGGCTTTGCTTAATTAAAAACAAACAAACAAAAAAAAAAAAACACTTGACTTCTAGGAGCCAAAGGTAGAAAGGAGGAGAGCACTTACACTGACTATGAGACGTTAGCTTCACTTAAATGTAATGGACCTGTCTTTACATTCAGTTTTCACAGCAATCTAATGATTCTGAAGCTGAGGAAAGAGCAGCTTAAAAACAGGTATCATTTGTCCAAGCTCAGGCCCCATCGCTGTTAAATTAAGTCAACTTGCAGATCAATTTCTATCCCAAACTCATGCTTTTCAGTTCTATCATGTTTCCAACAACTGAATACAAAAGAAAACTAGCATTTTTTTAGTGCTTCTGGTATCCCAAATATACTGTATTAACTCCTATAATCCTCACCAAAACCTGCTCCAGAAGAAAGAGTTACTCCCATTTGTGTTTAGAAACTGAGGCTCGGAGAGATCAAATATTTGCTTAACACCACACAGCTTGCCGAGCACAGGTCAAGATTTAATCACAAGTCTGTCTGACACCGAAGCTCCCGCTTTCCATGGCATCATCTGAGTTCCCACAAATGAGAACTAATGATAAGGGTGCCATGCTCGTTCTCATTTCACAGGGGAGAAAAACACACTTTAGAAACATTAAGTAACTTGTCCACAAGTCTATTAAGTGTGCAAAAGAAGAGATTAAGACCCAGGCAGTCCGGCTTCGGTACTCCTAACCACTTCATGAACTATCTCCCCAGAAACACTTTTAAATAACCTCTGTTCCAACAAAAACAAGGGAGAAATTTCCTTAGGTATGCAAGATACAAAACGTAATTTTTCAAAAAAGAGAGAAAGAAGAAGGAACTATAAGCTAAACTAGGAATTTTGGGCTCCTCCATGAATACGTGGAACAAATCATTCACTGATATTCGCAGAAATGTCCATTAGCTTGTTGTCTCGTTTCTCTTAATTGCTGCACCAGTGAGACCTTGCAGCTTAAGAGGAAAAGGAGGAGGATTCTGGAGCTGTATAAATAAGGAAATTGTGCAATGAATTGTGTGGGCGGTAGTAAGGCTTTTAGCAACCAGGCCTTCGGCTTACTCATCCTCAGTGTTCTGGGTCAGGGGAGAGCTCTGTCAGATGAAGGAATGAGCCCTCCTTCACCCTGGAGGCCAGGGCCATTGACCCCCCATCAGGAGGACATGACCTTGCCAATTCAGTAGTGGTGATGGATCTGTACCCATCTCTGTGTGCTCACAGGCTTCTCTCTCATTGTGAGCAATAGCGAGTCCTCCAGGGCAGTACCGTCCTGATAAAGGAGATTAGCAACACCCACAGCTACTTCTGAGCCTCAGACGAAGGAAAAGCACGTTCCCATGTAAATTTAAACCCTGTGAGTGTGTGACCCAATTTCTCTCTGGCTTTGTCTGTGCAATTAAGAGGAGAGATAAGAAACTATTATAAGAAGCTGTGTATTTAATGTCAGCCACAGTTCTTGTTTCCAAGAATAAGAACAGAGAGCTCAAGCAGGGTGCCCTGAGCCTAGCCTGAGACAAGTTTCTTTTTATGGATAGGTGTTAGATTTGTATGCCTCCAACTCCTGTGCTCTGTAACAAGGCCATCCAGTCTGAATGCCCTGATAGTGAGACAGATGCCATATTTCCTTCTGGTGGGAGGGGAGGAGGCAGAAGAAGGGAGAGACAGCCTTATTATGCCAAGGAGCTATAATGAAGGCCGCTTTTCACCACTGCAAGTGGCCTTTTGAGAAGATGAGTAGTGGAGGAGAGCACACAAAGAGCTGGATGCCTATTTATCCAACAAAACCCGATTACGAGCAACAGGTGCACTAGCATATAAACTACCTTGCAGTCATCAAGAAATTCTAAAGAAGGCTGCATCAAATTGCAAATGATATGACTTTCGTCTAATGATAGATATTAATTATACAGGGAAGATTGCAATAGGCTCATAAAATGGGTGTCTGCATCCTCATTATTCAGTATTTCATGCCATGATGATAAAGTAATAATGACAGAATAGTAAACAAGCTTCTTATTTATTTATTTCCCTCATTGCAAACTAGACTTTGAAAGTCAAATCACAAAGTTTGGAGAAAGTGTGTAAAAGACTTCTAGAACTGTCTACCAGGGGCAAACAGACATGTCAGGGGTGAGAAGAGCAAGGAAGAGAGATGGATAAAAAATGAATAAATAAATACCTAAACCAGACTTGTTTTTTTCTATGATAACTCCTAAAATTGTATCAGAATTAAGATGCCAATTTTTCCTTGCTGGTAATAGTAGCATCTTGTTGATATGTTTAAAAACAATCAAACACTTTTAAAGGACAGTTTCCTTGCATGACATGGAGGGAGGGAACAACACGGAGAAGGAACACATGAGATCCAAGGTCATGTACACAGCAGCACCTGTCACTTGCAGGAGTGCTAACGGCTCCACCCATGCATGAGACCCTAGTGAAGGGCAGAGCCAGGCTGTGGGAGATGAAAAGTGGGTGGAAAGAGAGCTGGAAGTGGGGAGACCGGCAGCGAAGAGAAGTGAGGGCAGGACGTGGTGGGTGGAGCAGCAGGAGGGAGTGGTACTGGAGAGAATGCTGGGAGCCAACAAACCCGTAAGTGCAGTGTGTTGAGAGACTGCAGAGATCCTTATCATAACAATTTATTACCTTGCACCTCATAAAAATTAAGGGTAATTGGGAAGGAGGAGCGGTAAACTGGGGAGACGGGAGTAGCAAAGATTCTAAAACAACCCTCTTGGAAGAAGCTCTGCCCAAAGTACCCTGTTTGCTTTAACACGGCATAAATCTCCTTGCCCTTGCCATCCAGCCTGCCTCCCGCCTTCCAGCCACTCCAGCATTTCTCAATGCTTTGAACCCTGCTCAGTCCAGTGTTTTGGTAGACGCAGTTTTCAAAACATTGGCAAGTGTTGATTGCTCTGACTCAACTTTTTGTTGTTGTTGTTGGTTCTAATGAGGAAGATGAAGTAAATACTCTTTTCTATTTCAAAGAAAAATAAAATAATTTGATTATTTACCCACTCTCAATTTTTCCTTGAATACTCTCTCTGGGAACAAAGCCAAGGGAGTCATATTAGGTGTTTATAAGTTATATTATTTGTGTACGGATTCAGTCTCGTCTGGTTCATCTGGTTGGTGATGTGAGCGTGGAAAACCAAACTGGAAAAGGTAGACGGTGGATGAATGTGGAAAACCCTTTAAGTTAGAGTCCCACTAAATCAGAAATTGTGATAAATTGAACCTTGAAAAATTTACCTTTCATGTATTTCTTTTAAATGGCCAGGAAATTAATAATGTAAAAAAGAGTTTAAGAAAGCACTGTTTGACCTCCTGAAGCAAACAGTACCTCACCTTGCTCAGCTATCAACAGCTATACATGCCAAAGTTTCAAATGGGCAAATCACAGCCTATTTTTAATAACACAGTCATGAAATAAGCCAGTGGTAGACTATTTTTCTTTTTGAAAATTTGGACCATCAATCTCTTATTTATAAATAAAATAAAAATCGGGTTAGATAGAATTCTTTGTTAATTTACATGCATATACTCTAGATTTATATGCAGTATGTATGTTGCTCTGTTCTGAGATTAAATTTGTATGTAGCTTGTCGTTACCTCATTCTGGAACCTGGGACACTATATCTCAGGGGACAAAGTCACTTCATTCAGGAAACTCCCAAGTTCCCCGACCTTCAGTTAGATGACTGCAGATTAAAAGACTTAATCATCCTGTGGAACACTAGTTTTTATATCCCCATAGAGTATTTTCACAAAAACAGGTGTCAAGATGATTCAGGGTGATTATACCTCCTGAGTTCTCCAAGGAATGACCAATATGACAGAAGCGTGACATTATGACACACCTCACTCCATCTTCACATTCTTAAATATACAAACAGCGAAACCCCCCACATCACTGTTAAAGCTTCTCACTTCTCTATCTGAATTGCCCAGTCACTCACTGACCTACCTAGAGTCTGGGAGATACATATGACAAGAAAACTGCCCCTGAGCCATCCCATACGTGAGATTTCAAGAAGGAAAGCGGAGGTCACATCTCTTTCCACAAAGTTTTGCCTGGACTCATTCAGTCACACTCCCTGACTCATTCATTCCATGAGTATTTACTGGGTAACCTTACCTTTGCAGGAACTAGAAAATGGAAGATTTAGACTCCCTTTCCCCTGAGGTGTGTGTGTCTGGAGATTCTGGGTTGGGGGTGGGAAAGTGAAGCAAGATTGGAATGGAAACAAACACAACCGAAGACGGGATATAAGAAAAATAGAAAAAGAGACATGTCTGTGTTCTAGCTTTTTTATAAGGCAGTAAAATTGGGTAGAGAAGAAGAAAAATCACCCCTCTGTGGGGACACCTCAGAAAGCTTTAGAGAATATGGAAGTTGAGATGGATTTGCAAAATTGTTTCTGACTTGAGATGAAAGGGAGCTAGTTCTCAGGTATGAGTAACATGGGAAGTGAGGAAACTGACTTGGGAAACTGGAAATATGGGTGATGGATGTTAAGACAGTGCCTTGAGATTTAGGTACACAAAGACAAATATTAGTAGGGGAGTTTGGAAAAGTAGCTAAACTGTTTATTCAATGGAGATTGGTCAAAAATCAGTTATGTACCCAAACCCTACTATGTACTGGGGATAAAAATTTATATAAAGACTTTTCCACCCAAAGTGAGCCCCGTAGGCCAGCCGCATTAGCATCACCTCGATCTTAATCATTTCAGACCCTACTCCACACCTAAAGAGTCAAATTTGCATTTTAACAAAATCCCCCTGTGACTAGTACACAATTAACTTTGAGAACCACTGGTATAACATGTCGTCCATATTTAAGGAGCCTACACTGTATTGGAAGAGATAAACGAGCAAACTGCTAAAGGCCGTGCAGTGTGATAGATGTGTAAGAGGGAAAGGTACAAAGAACGCGAGCAGGCTGCAAATCAGACAAACCACGGAAACGGGCAGGTGCCGATGGGCAGAGGGAGGGACGCAGTGGCGCAGCTGTGTCTCAAGTGGTGGACAAAGGTGCCACCACGCAGCCTGGCTACTGAAGATATTCACCACTAAAGAGACGGAACGTTGATTTTTCCTGATTGCCTTTGTGTACCATGTTCTGTTACGTCAATTATTTTATTTACTCCTCTCCCACCGCTTCTTTGGTACAAGCTACCGTCATCTCTTGCCTGCACTATGTGGCAGCCTCTCCACTGGCTGTTAAACCCCATCCAGCCTGCCCCCTCATCCCCACCCCATGTATTATACCACAGCCAGAGCCTTTTCAAAACATTTAAGTCTAGCTTCCTCACCCACCTGCGTAAAATTCTTCAGTAGCTTTCCAGGGATTCACTCCTTACGATGGTTTGCAAAGCCCTGGTGACTCAGATCCCATTGCACCTCCCTTCCTGAACCTACTTAGACCCCCCTAGTGCCCTCTGCTCCAGCCAACAGGCCTTTTTTCTTACTCTCTCCCACTCTTCACACCTCCTCCTACAACAGGCAGTTTGAGCACGTTGCTCCCTCTGCTTAAACACTTCCATTTTCCCTTCAGCCGGGTTAATTCCCACACGCCCTTCAGATCTCAGCTTGGTAAGCTTCCACAGGGGCAGCCTTGCTCCACCTCCCTGGTGAGGTTACATCTCCCTACTGGAGGGTGCCTGGGTAGCTCTTTTCACGACTGCAACAGTATGTCACCTATGTGACCAATTAACTGTCTTGCCCCCAGTTAAACTGTAACCTGCACCACATCCAAAGAGCTACTGTTTTATTCACCACTTTTTTCCCCCTTAGGATGGTGCTGCTCCACAGTAGTCACTCAAATATTTGTTTAACTGATTAACCAATTAATAGAGAGAGTATTTCTAGATAAAAATGCTGATGGTCACATTTTGGCAAAAAGTCAACATGAAATGTGTCGGAGGAATTTAGGGCATCGTGGGCTAAGAAATTATCATGTATCTTGTGATGAGGACTCATTGGTGGTGGCTAAGCAGCCTCAGCAATACACCACACTGGATGAGCTCTGTGATGAAGGAAGGGAGGCAGGGATGTCAACAATATCACTAACAATGAGGGAGAACTAAAAATTAAGAGCGAAGTTCTAAGGAGATAGCAAGATCAAAGGAAAGGCTACGTTTATGGTCAGAAAGACTTGCCACCTTTGTTGCAAGAAGAAGGAGCAAGAATAGAACAGAAAGCTGAAGTGGAAGAAGAAAGGTGTGTAATCAATGGAATGGGAGGACAGAAGAGAAACACGTGTGGAAAACCCGCCCTGGAAAAGAAAGAGCAGCTCATACTCCTTTGAAACAAGAAGGAAAGAGGTGAAGGTGAGTAAAAATACAGAAATACTGATTTTGAGAAGATGAGTGGTCTTGAACAGGCTCTCCTGATCCCTCCGTTACCCGTCCTCCTGGCTGTGCCTTTGGACATTCCTT
>PVKM010018382.1:0-25077 GCA_004027735.1 Carollia perspicillata
TCTGATAGGTTGGCTATCTCTTACTTGCTTAGAAGTACTGGCTCTGGGACTCTGAGCTTTTCTTCTGTTTGAGTCATTTTTGGTCAGGTGGCGCCTGTTGCGTATGAGGGGCGGAGCCGTAAGTGTTCACCAGGGCGGGGCAGCCTAGTCGCCAAGTTGTGACGCTGTCTGTGGGAGTGGGGTCAGAGAGGGAACAATGGCGCCCGTTTGCGCTCTCTCGAGTTTGCATCCCCTCTGCTGCCTCCCACAAGCAAACTGGGCCCCTCTGGTGCTGGTTCCCAGGTGGGAGGGCCTATGCACACTCCGGGACCTTGCGGGTCTCCCCAGCGACCTCCCCTGTGAGGCTGGGAGCCTCTCCCGGCACCTTTTCAATCAGTGTTTTTAGGCTTTATTGCCCGTTGCTGGGGCCCTGGGCTGTGCGGTCTATCTCACTGCCCGCTCTTGCCTAGTTTATCTGCACACGAATGTGTGTCCGCAGTTGACCAACTGCCCTGCGTGCCCTACATGCTCTGCTCGTCTCCTCCCCGCGTCTGGGGTCTGCAAGCTCCTAACCACCTACACCGCCCGGCGCTCCCAAGCTTGGCAGCCACCACTTTTTCCTGCTGCTTTCCGTCTCCACCAGCTGCCGACTCTGCCCCTCTTACCGGTCTGGTTGAATGTTTGTCAGATTTCCATAGCTCAATTTTCTGTATTCTGGTTGTGTTATTGTTTATAAATATTTGTTGTCCTTAATCTTGGTTGTGAGAGGAGGTACGGTGTTTCCACCTACGCCTCCATCTTGGCCGGAAGTCCCGTCATTTCTCATTTCACTTTTAACCAGACCCTAAGCTGCTGGTTGCCAGGGTCTTGGTCTCCCCCCACCCCGGCTGCCGCAGAGAGACAACTGAGATCCTTACCTAGCGACCAAGTGATGCAGAAGATCGGCCTCATTACTCCTGCTCCTCAAGCCTGCATCTTCAGTCTCCCCCAGCGCCTCTCAGGGCCCCCGCTACAGACCCCCTCCCAGCTAACGGGGACAAACCATCAGGCCTCTCAGGCAGACTCCAGTGGCACTGTCCACGGGATTCACAACAGTGAAGGATGCCTCTGATTCCCAGAGCGGGAAACGGACACCTCTCCTGCTCCTTGATGCCTTAGCCACTGGGGCCAGGGCGCCTCCATCTTTCATATGCTCTTTCTGAAGACAGCGGTCAGTTTTGTTTTTTTCTACCACAAACGTATTTCTGATCAGTAATTCCCAACATTTGGCGGGGTTTGGGGCCAGAGTGGTAAGACAATCTATGCTCTACCAGGCCAGCAAAAGCAATGCGGGCGTTTTCCATTGACACGGCCTGCAAGTTCTCGTTTCCACAGTTTTTACATTAATTTGAGTTAAATAGCTTCTAGAAAAGTTTCAGAAACTAAGTTTTAAGAATAGTTATTTTGAGGCTTCTCATAAATGGATTTAGTATCATGCCCTTCAGAGACGTGGCCTGCTCGACCCAGGGTGGAGACAGCATTTGTGTTTCTGAACCGTGCCCGGTCGCTGCCGAGCCCTTCCAGGCCCACATCGCACTGCCTTCCCGTAAGGAAACCAGCACAGCTGCATTCATGCGGGCTTTATTCATTTGACAAATACAAGAAAATCTGCAGTCATCTATCAAAATATTATCTTACCAAGAATTTGAAAGATCGTTTAAAAAGATGGATTCACAGTCTGATTCATGTACAAAGCGGTGTCTGTAGAAGCAAAAGCCAGACCAGCAGCACGTGAGCACAAACGACCCTGCCGAACCGGCCTCCCGGCCCCGCCACTCACTCAGGAAACCCGACAGCCCCACACTCGCCACCCCAGGCAGTGGAGTCTGAAGCTGCCCTGTTGCAACAACTATTTATTTTAAGAGGAAAATTGTTTCCTGGGAAATCTTCCCTGTTACTCAGATCAGACTGAAGTGCTACCACCACACTCCAGGGCCCAGGGCGGACCCCTCTACCTCCTCAGGGGAATGTTGCAGTTGCCCGAGGCCCTGGGGTTCATTTGGAGGGTTTGAGGAGCTTTGAGTTGTTCATTTCAGCTCCAGGTTGATTTTTTAAAGAGATTTTGTTTATTTATTTAGAGGGGAAGGGAGGGAGAGGGAGAGAAACACCAATGTGTGAGACATATTGATTAGTTGCTTCATGCGTCTCCCCGCACTGGGGACCTGGCCCACAACCCAGGCATGTGTCCTGACCAGGAATCCAACTGGTGACCTTTTGGTTCGCAGGCTGGCACTCAAGCCACACCAGCCAGGGCTCCAGGCTGATTTTTGATGCACAAACCTGAGGGGTTTCCTACCAGAGGGGAGTGCTGTTCGGATCAGGCTGTCCGGGTGATTTGGGAACGCGAGCATGCCGGCAGCCTTGTTGGTACACACAGCTTGGCAATTTTAAAAAGGGCTGTGGTGGGCTGAAAAACTGTTGTTTTTCATCTCCTGTGTTTTGGAAATTTAAACAGAAGATTACAAGGATCACTTCTGGGCTCAAACTTATGATGGTAACATTGCTTCTTCCCAGGGCAAAACCCAACGTCCAGTTCTCACGTCTCTCCCAGACTCAACGTTTGGGATGCCCTTGGAGGTGAGGGTTCATAATGGTGGGCCAACCGTTCATCGACTATTCAACGGTCACCTTAGAGAAAAAGGTGTACTTTGAGGATGGGTTTCTGGAAGAATCAGATCACCTTTCTAGCATCAGTTTTGTAAGCCCTCAGTAACGGTGACTGTGAGGGGTCACTGAGAAGCGCCCAGTATTTTAGAGAAGATGGTGCACACCGGAAAGGAAGAGGTGGCAGCTGCACCCCGAGGGTGGAGCTTGTTCGTCTGTGCGACTTTCGACTCCAGCAGCATGGAAAAGCCTGAAGGAACCTTCTCAGTGACACCTGAACTCATCCATCCAGGGCCAGATGGCAAATGCAGAAACATGCAAGGCTGGGCACTGGGGGTGGGGGCCCAGATCAGAGGCTGCCTACAGAGGCCTGACCCCGGAGGGCCTTACTTGGAAGCCTAACTTCGACCTCACATTCTACAAATTACGAACGAGACTACTTATGTAGGGTCTTTTGAAGCCAAGTAAAGGAAAGCACTAAATGTATTATTTGTTCGAGCATCTATTATGGAAGGAAGGTTTTTAAAACCAAGGGAAACTTTTAGAAATGGGGATCCGAGAATTTAAGAGGAAAAACACCACCTGTTTAGTTGCTGCTTCTAGAGTGAAATCAGTCATTTGCTCAGTTATGAACGTGTCAAGCTGCTTCGAAAGCTTCTACTTCTTCTGATAAATTAGTCACTGACAGTGAGAGCCATGATCCTAAGACTACACACAAACCTCCTGAGAATCGAGAACAGAGAAGTGAGCCCTTAGTATGTCCACAGGCTAGTTTGTAGCACCACTCCGTACAGAAACACACTTTATTCCGTAGGTCAGTCACAACATCGGTGGACACTTTTTCCCGCCGTTTTCCTTCTTCTCACTGAGCGGGGTTGGCTTGGCTGCTCATGCTTGATCCTTGGTGTTGTCAGGCTCCACAGCCAGCCCTGGCCATGTGAGGGCGCATCCTCAGTGGAATTTCTACTGTTCTCTCTCTAGTGACAATTGATTTTTCAAGGTGGAAGACCAGCATTTTGATACTTTCAATAAACGACTGAATTGTTCTAAAAAGAAGATTTGAAGAGAAAGTTCTGCGCCTGAGATCGGTGATTTAAAGAAACAAGACGTGTTCTCTCTATGCTGAGACATGGTTCTATCTTGTAGAAAGGGCAGGTCTGTCGCCATCCTTGTACACAGGACAGGAATAAAGGGTGGATTCGAGCACATGCTCACACACGTGCGCACCATGCAGCCTCTCGGGAGGAGCCTTTCAGGCAAGATGCACTGGCAGAGGGACTGCTCGAGATCGGGGCGCCCTCGAGACGGCTTCAGATCACAGACTGAAGATCACAAATCACTTCAGATCACAAATGGGTGGCTCTGCTGCAGCTGTTGAACGGCGCACATTTCTAGAATACCCACGCTGCCACGTGTCTGCAGAGAAAGAGAGAATCTTGGAAAGGGGGGGCTAAAAAAAAACAGATGAGAGAACGTGCTACGCCCAGCCTCTCTCTCTGCACAGCTTCTTTTCCCTGCAGTCCTCGACTGCCTAACGTGAGCCCGTCGCTACCCACATGCAGGTCAGTTAGGACCAGCACACTACTCCTGAAGTTAGTTTCTAAAGAACGCTCCACGACAGAGAACGATATTCTGAACCCCAAGTGCCAATCCCAAACCAGACCACGTGACAGGCTGAGAGAAAGCAGCAGGAGAAAGGGAAAGCTGGTCTTTCTGCAGCCACGCAGAGGAACCACGCTTTTCTCCCAGATGCTTTCAGTCCGGCCACCACGGCTAAGGGCTGCCTGCGGTGACAGCAGGGCTGTGGCCGGCAAATCTTCCTGCAGAGGCGTGTGCGCCCACAGGTGAGGGCTCTGTTTACGTTCGCCGTCCAACGGAACTGCACGGGCCCAGGCTCCACTGCCCAATTCACACAAAGGTCCACTGAAACCGAAGGTCAGGAAGAAGGGAAACCACAAAACGCCCACTGAGAGGTTCTTGAGGAATAATGTGGATCTTCTCCTTCACATCTGCCCACAGGACATTAGCTCATTTTGTCCCACCGGCTGCCGGAGGCCCCTTCTGTCTTCTGTCGGCACCTGCTTCTGCCCCAGCTCACCAAGTGAAGTCATGGCTTTCTCCAAACTCTTGCTTTGTACTGACACAGTTGATTCATAACTTTATACACCACTGGCTTTTGGCTATTGTTTCAAATTCTGACCTACTGTCAGAGACAATGGGTTGTACTGCAAAAAGAAAAACCAGGACAGGACCGACAGTGCTTCCCCAGCCATGTCACTCTTCTTCAACGCCTACTGTCTTTGGGTACTCGCTGTATTTGCTACTGCAGAGATCGGACAGCAAGGCCGACGGCGCTGATTCATAACAGGGTCTTCGCACCACGCAAAGTAAGATCCTAGAAGAGCGGGATCATCTGCTCCGACAGAGCTGAGCTGTCTTGTCTGCTGCATGAGAGAACCGCTTAGGGGGGCTCGAAGGGAGAGATGGGGGACAGAAGGCTTCCAGGGCCAGCAGACCTATGACTTTGTCTAGGAATGAGGAATTTGGGGATAAACCAGAATTTACCTAAGGGTGATAGAGAATTGTTGAGTTAAAGTTCCATTATTTCCAGAAATGACTGAATTTGGAACCCGAGGTTAAGACTTTTCAGATAAAGCAAACCTCAGAGAAACCCATACTGGCCTCGGGAGCAAATGGCAACTGTAGACGGGAAAGAGTCAGTGCTTGAGAACAAAGAGTGTCAAAATCAGCTTACACATTTGACCGGATTCAGGGTGAAAAAAGAGTCTCATTTAAAAATGGTAAGTCAGCAGCAAAAAGTCTGAAAGTGAAAGTCTGAACCCCTTTCCACTTTTCCATTTTGCTGCTGGTACCTGCTCTCCTTACAGTACCTCCGGAAAAGGTCTAGAATTCAGTATCGACTTAGTAGGCTGATTTTCAACGTGTCATTTAAGATGACGAATCCTGTTTGGTTTGAACCCCTTCATTAACCTTGGTAGCGGCAGTCCTGAGAGTCTGCGGTGTTGGTGGGATCCACGTGGGCCAAGCATCAACCTGCGGGTGGGAGCACAGCGACGTCTCGGCCCATCACGTTTCCTCGGCCTTGTCCCACAGATCTGGTAGTTTTTGCACCAAGGGACCCAGTCCACCACAGTAACGTATGTTCTGAACCGTGTTCCGCAGACGCCTCCTTCCAGTGCCCAGCAGTGTGGGTGGTCGGGAAGACGTGGAAGGAAGCTGCAAAAGATCCAGCTGGCTCTTGACTCTGCTAGGTGTGGACACAGGAAAATCAAGTTTGTCCTTCCCAGGTTTTATTATAATTAAAGGAGAAAAATCCATGGGAGTCTAATCACAAATCCGCTAAATATAAAATTGATGGAATGCTAACTGGTCCATAAAGGGCTGCACAAGATAATCTGTGGCGAAGTAGAAAACGAGCCCGAAGGTGATGGAGATGGGAAGAGCCGGCAGCGCTTTCTTGAAAATGGCGAGGAGCAGCAGTGTAAGGCACAGGCCCTGTGGGGGAGGGGGGAGACACAAACCCAGACGTAATTATGCAAGTACTGTGTGCAAAACAACTCGATCACAAGTCTTGGTTTTAATTTAGATAACTGAACACAATCCTTTAAGGTTAAATTTTAGGACAAATGTTTCCATTAAACCTGGGGACAACTTTCATTTTCCTTTGCAACAGAGTTCATGATGCACACATTCTTGATTCTTCAACCCCTAATTCTAGGTAAGGATTAGAACATAAAAATAAATAAAACTATTGTTGAAAAAAAAATTAAATACGACCAAAATTTCTATCTAAAATACTGAGTTGGCTACTATGAGTTTAGTGTGGCTGGCTAAAATCCCAGAGATGAAGAGCATTTTCTAATTCTGGGGTGGAGGCTGGGGGCCAGATGCACACAGAACACGCCAATACAGGTCTCTGAAAAGTATATAGCTGCTCTCTTGGAAACACAGACCAGCCACATAATACAGTCCACTTTTTGCTGTAGTTACCGAGACACTAACTATAAGTTCTGGAGACCAGGCATCATTTTAGTTAATCCAAAATAAGTAATTTCTTCTTAAAAGATATGATACACCCAGAAAACTAACCTCAAAAAAGAAATGAAATACACGAAAATTCTGCCTGGTTATATTATCACTATAAACCACAAAAGTAATCACAAGATAAATGCCATGTAAAGGCTCTCATCTAACTTCACCTGCATATGAAACATCAGAGATTCTATTTTCAGTGAAAAAAAAAAGGTGTAAGAAATATCTTACGAGTTATTTACGTAAATCACAGTTTTGAAAGCTTCAGGGTTCCTGCTGCGGCTCTATAAGCAAGATCTACTGGAGGCATCATGTTAACTTTTTTCCCCTCCTGCTTCCTGCCCAGAGGAACCCGTGTGCTGAGGTGGTCGCATTAAATGCAAAACCACCACCAAACTCAGGGACCAAGTGAGGACCTGCTCACCCCTTTCAGACACAGCTGGCTGAAGCAGAGATTCCTAATCAGAAGTACTTATCACAATTTCCTGGGGAACTTTAAAAATGAGATACACTATTGAAACCAATTGAGTAAGAATGTCTCAGGGTGGGAACACACAGTTTTCAGAGGGCCCAGGTGATTTTAACGTGTGGCCACTCCGAGAACAACTCAGGTGAGGTCTGATCATTTGCCGTACAAACTCCCCAGATGACGGGAACCTCGGCCCAGCGAGGGTTAAAACAGGACTGCCTCCAAGCGGCAGTATCATCGGAGTTTTGAGGTGAGGTGTTCTGACATGTTTTCATGAGTGTATACTTACAATTAATATGGCTACGAAACAGGCTATGGTTGTGTTCCAGTCTCCACTGGCTGTTGCAGAAGCTTTACCGACTAGAACACTGTAGAAAATGAAATCTCCTAATCCAAGTTTCACTCCCCCTAAAAGGAAAGATCACAAACATAAAAAGTTTGCAATTCTTTGCTATGATTTCACAATTCAAAAATGTCACTGCTCCACTCCACCCTGCACTGAGTAAGAAGTCAGTAAATGATATCATACAAAATTAGGTTTGAGCTACGTTTTCTCTCTCTTTTTCACAATAGGAGTTTCAGATTCTGTGGCTGACTCTGTGTATGAGTGTGTGTGTGTGAGATTTTATGTATTTGTTTTTGGAGAGAAGAGAAGGGAGAGAGAAAGAGTAGGAAAGAAATATCAAATGGCTGCCTCTCACACACGTCCATCCGGGGACCTGGCCCACAACCCGGGCATGTGTCCTGACTGGGAATCAAACCTGCAACCCCTTGGTTCGGAAGCCAGCACTCAATCTACTGAACCACACCAACCAGGGCCATAAACGCTGATTTTTAAAAGGTTGTTCCAGAAGACATATGAACCTTTTAGAAATCAGTTTCTAATGTAAATGGGGACTTTTATGTTGTAAGTAACCATAAGTCTGGTTTAAAACACTGATGCAGTGGTGGATGCTGAGCGGATGAAGGAAGGTTGGTTATTAGTTTTTATTGGTCCCAGAAAAAAAAATAATCTGAAGTTAGAAGGAGCTTGCCAACAAAGAAAATACTAATGTAAAAGGCTGAGGCATTCAAATCCATAGGTCTCTTATAGCGAAGAGAGAAAAATATTAATAAAATGTTTCTATACAAGAATATTGCAGCCATGAAGTCTTACTGTAAAAACAATTTCAAAGAAATCTTTGACCTTATAAAACAAATGCCAAAGGGTCAATTTCAAAAACCTGAGGAAAACTTGACCCAGTAACACATGGAGCTACAAGAAAAGCATTTTACTTCCCACTAAAAGCTGTGCTGGCATTTAGAATTAGACCGCCAGGTTTTCAGTTCACTGGGTGTGGGCAGAGGGCGACGCTGCAGCACCTGAAGGAACCCGTGACCCTCCCCCGAGGACCATGTGCACATACTTTCCTCCGGGTCCTCGCTGGCGACGATGCTGCTGGAGAGCTCCTGCACGGCAGCTCGAGACTCGGTCGTAGAGCGGTGAGGTCCCAGGCGACTGTCCCTCTGGGCTTCCCACTCTTCACTGAAGCCACCATCGTCACTCTCTGCCACAGGGTCTTGTGGCTCACTCTCTGTGCCTTCAAGAAAAAGTAGAAAATGCTAATGTTCAGCTCTAATAGTCAGAAAAATTCTTAATGTCTTTAAGAAAACTACATGAAACAGTAACTACTTGATTGTCATTGTAACTGGGGCAGGTGGTTCTGAAAGCACAAAACACGGCTGTAGCGGGGCCTTTTCCCTGCCCCTTTTCCTGAGGGCAGAGTCTGACGTGTTTGAGTTTCCACTGCTCCTGCACTTGATTGAGTCTGGCGGTAGATCCCGACCAAGCCAAGCCAAGCACGGTACTCCCACCCTTCCTCTTCCCAGCGAGAGCTCTGAGGCTGCGGGTTTGGTGCTGGTCAGTGCGTGATGTGGCAAAGTCTGCTGGGAATTTGGGGGAATTTCCCTTACTGTTTAAGATAAACAAAGGGGTGGCACTACCACCCTTTTGTTTCCCCGGGTGCTGTTTTATCTGGACATGTTGCCTGGACCCGCACTTGTTATCTGTGACCATGAGGAGCAGGGGCTAGAGCCACACCTATACCTAAGGACGGCACAGCAGGAAGATAGGGCAAACCTGAGCCCTTGGTAACACCAGTGAGCCACAAAATTAACCAGTCACACTGATGTCTACACCTCAGGATTCTGGTCACGTGAGAGAACACATTCCCTCTTTGTTCAAAGCCAACGAGGCGGGTTTTCTGTCTGCAGCTGAAAGCCTTCTAACTGATGGTACTCGGCATGGGCTTTGGTGACTGGGTTACAAAAGTGGACCATTCTGGAGGGGCGGGGGAGGCAGTGCGTTTTTAATGGGCCAGTCATTCCGTCACAATGATGGTCGGTCTGGCTGAGCGCTGTGAGCTTAACATGACAGTCTCGAAACTGTTCCGCACATCAAAAATAATTAAAATGTATTAGGTGAAGTTGATCATCCTTTCTTTCCTTTTTTAAAAGTAAAAATGACACGTGATCATAGCAGAGGTAGATTTACCGTGAATCAATGAAGCTTGCACACTTCAGGCCTCACTTTGCATGGATTGTTTTTTCTGGGAGGGGCCCTCACTATTTTGTATTTATAATTTGTATTCTTTTTCTTAGCCAGGGCTCCACAAAACTGGAATCCTCCCTGGTTTGGAGTTTATGAAATCATATAAGCATAACGTTTATAAATAAAAACAGCCGTCCTGCTCTGCCCCTCCCCTCCTCACTCCCACTTTCAGCTGTTTCTTTCGGCATTAACCTCCATGATTAATTATCAGTAGCATGAGCGTAGTACCATATCTGATGTTTTTGTTTTAGGTTAAAACTCAGTCACTTCCTTCAGAGAAATAAAGCATAGCTCCCATACTCATGCACACATGCAAATTTAATTCTCCCTATATTCTCAATGTCATAATTTTATGCTAAGTTCAGTCTTTCTACTATCATAATGCAAATAGTATTTACAACTAAACTATTTTACTGCAACCAGAATACGCTCTAATTACATATGCCTCTTTTGTATAAGTTCCTCCCCCCTCCCCAGAAAACTGCCTCATTTCCCCTGTAACTAATTCTCTATGTATTATGACCAACTCATCCTCAAACTCCTAACAGAGCTGGCACCCAGATAACCCCCACGCTATTATGTTTTCCTGGTACAGACACTGCTCTCGGAGTCCTGGGTCTGTTTGCTCCAGGCCAGCCTCTGGCTCCTCTAGCAGTGGCTGTCAACTAGAAGGCAGTGCCTCCCCTCCAGGGGTTGTCTGGAAATGACTGTGATGGAGGAGGTTTGGTAACTCTCATACCTTGAAACCACTATCGGCATTTACTCAGTGGGCCAGGGGCCAGAAACGGTCAGGTCCTGCACTGTGAAAAGCCCCACACCACGAAGCAATGCCCGACCCAAAATACCAGTAACAGGCCCACCAAAGAACGCTGCAGTTCACCCAGCTCCTCCTCACTTCAAGGCCCTTGCCCATGTTTCCTCTTCTGGAAAGCTCTTCCCTTCTCAGCTGGCCATCTATTACCACTTCCTCAGGGAAGCCTTCCCTGACTTTCCAGAATAGATGAGATGCCTGTACTATAAACTTTCACAGCAACTTACACTTCTCCTCGATAGGACTTATCAGAGCTGTATGAATTACTTGTTGAATGTCTGTGTCTCCCCAAACAGGCTATAAGCCCCACAGGGTCGGGATACCTCCTTCGGCGCTACACCCCCAGTGCCTAGCAAAATATCAGGCACGTGGTCAGGTGCTCAATCAACATCTGTCAAAAGAGCGAAGCCTTCATGTGCCAAACACACACTTACACTCACATACATGTAAACATATATATTCATAAACAACCAACCTTTTCAATTAGCAATAATCACGCCTCGGATAAACCTCATTGGCTACGATACTGCCACTGCGCAAAGCTAACAACCAACCTTTTAATTTTCTTTAGTTTAACGCAGGTTAAAACAGTAACCAGATTTGTAGCAATCACTTCCAATGTATTTCCTACTTCGCTACTAGGTCTACTGTTGGTACAACGTCATCTTGTTCTGCTGCCTTGCTCGCTGCAGACTGAGCCTGATATCTCTGGGCCTCAAACAGGAATTTGCTCAGTCACCCAACAGCTAAAACAGCAGTTCACTCGACTCCATAAAACCTAAACGCTTCCTCTCCTGACCAAGAGGAACTCGGGTAAGGCCCCTTTCGCTTCCCTCCCCACCCTTCATTCTGCCTGTTTTTTAGCTTCTTCATAAGGTTAGTCCTTTGCTTTTCTTTAAACAAAAAAAAGTTTCCTTTTTCCTGACTACAGGTAGTTTTGTTGGTCCACTCTTTCCAACACAAACTGCTGACTTAAGTTCTCCTTAACGTCGTCTGCAGGCTCTGCGCCCGGACCTTTCCAGCTCCCGTCCCAGGTCTTTGCCACTGACCACCCCCACCCGGAAGGCCACGTCCACCTGGAAGATCTCATCTTGTCGGTACAAACAGCATCAGAGTAAAATTATTTTTAAGTCACTCTGGCCATGTCAGTCAAGAGATTCTCATTTTTAACATGTCTGGAGGGAGAGCGTACTTTTTCTTTTTAAAATCGGCCCCGACTTGAACCTTCCCATACTGGTATTAGTGGGATTCAATGGCAAACATTCTTAGCCTACGGTGCTTTGGCTGTCCTGTTGGGTTTACAGCATCTGATCCCCTTACTATTTATCTGTATTTACTAGGTATTACTACAGCTTTCAGGAGATTTTCAAAGGAATCTGTGATCAAAGAAAGAGGTTAAAATCACCATTTTATAACTCATTGTTAGTCTGTAAGATGACAATGACCCTAAAAAAACAGGATGTTACCAAACAAAAGTCACCTACCTTGTGTGTTATAACTGGAGTTTTTGGATACCTTCCTTTGGGCTTCGGGGTCCCCTTTCGCCATGTTCACCAGCCACACCATTGTCGCTGTCGAGAAAGACCGAAGCCCAGGTGAGCACGGGAAACACAGAAGGAAGAGCACGGAGAGAGAACGGTCTCTCACACATCACCAATCTCCTCAATGTGCCCTTAAGAATCCTTAACAATCAGAAGTAAATGTATATGAAAAACCACAAAAGGGTCTCTTTGATTTTGGCATATAAAAAAATTCTGAAATGGAATGTTATTGGAGGTTTAAAACTGCAGCTGCTGTTCATCATTTACAGTTCCTGAAAAGTAACCGAAAGAAAAACTGGTCAGGCCAGCAAGATTCCACTGAGACAACAGCTGGACTAGTTGAATACCCTAAGATAGCATAAACTCAATGATAAAAATTACTTCTTGGAACCAAATTAGAGAACAAACTAGGGCTCACAAGAGTTTCAGATGTTTATTATAATTCTAAAAATGCATGGAATAAGTTTCCTTCATATTATGTCTCACTTCTGGGACTTTTAATAATGCCAACCTGTGTTCTATAGAGACAATAAGAAAAAAAGTTAAAAGCAATAAACAAGGGGGGGAAAGTCCACCGGCCCTTCTATGTCCCTTCCACAAACATACAGCTATACAAATCCAGACACACGCGCACACATCTGCTACATTTCAGCTCAGAGACAACATGAATACTTTAAAATGGCAAAATGGCTTCTCATATGTTGCAGGGGAATGAAAAATGGTACAGATGCTCCTGGAAAGGAATTTGGGAACATTTAACAAAACTATATATGCATTAACCCTTCAACCCAGGAATAGCACTTTTGGGGAATTTATCCTGAAAATACACCAACAATAATATAAAAATACATAAAAACAGATACCATACAGGGCTACAGCAAGAACCGAAAGCCCAACCTAGTGAGAGTAAGCAATTTTAAACAAAATACTTGGCATCTATGTCTCCCTGGCTTTTTATCACTGACTTTATCATTATACCCATGTTCCTAATACTCTTATGATATAAAAGGAATGCACAACCAAGGAGGATGAAGAGTTTATAGTAGACACACTTATTCGTGGCTTTGTTACTTGAGGTCAAACAAGTTACATTATACAACAACAATGAACTGATCGAAGCCAATGTAAGCCAAACAGGCAACACCCTGTTCAACTGAATCCAAACCCATGTAAGAGAAACAGAAGGGCAACCATCATGTACAAGGCTTACGGATTTCCGTAGCCTTCTTGGCAACAAAGGCAGCAGGTATTTATTTGATTTATGCAAGTATGAAAAAATATTGCTACAAACTCTTTTAACATTTAATATCACTACAGAAACCAGGGGTCAACAGACTCTTTCTATAAAGGGCCTAATAGTAAACATTTCAGACTTGTGGGTCACATCTGGTCCCTGTCACGTTTTCTTCTTTATTCTTCTGCTCAAGAACCTTTCAGGATTCTCCAGTGATCGTGAAAAGCATACAGAGATCTAAACCAGGCACCCTAAGCCCTAATCCGCCTTTCCAAACTCTTCCAAGTACTCTCCCCATTTTGTACTTCATGTTCTAGTCAAACTGAACACTTCACATTTATAAAGAGGTCCCACATTTACACCTCCAACCCATTCTTTCTGACAAGACCACATGGGGAGTCCACGTCCATCTGTGCTTGCCGAAATCCAACCCATCCTTAAAAGATTCAATCAAAATGCTCTCTTCCACGAAGTCTTCCCTGATTCCCCAGCCAGCTTTTCCCTCTTTTGAACTCTCTCTACACTTTGACTGTGTCTCTTCTGAATCTGGGAACATTCTGTCTTGGATGTTACTCATTTATATACCTGTCCTATCTCACCTCTAAACTGTAAGCAAATGAGCCGAGGGTCATCTTTATGTCCCTCACAGTGCTCTGTGGGAGATCAGGCCAACGCCCAATTGAATGACGGGAAGAGTACGACTCTAAAAAAAACCAAACACGCACATTCCGAAGGAACACTACACTTCTTTCATAAGTGAGGGCAAGGGTCACATGCAATATATGTATATAGCAAGTACTCAGTAACACTTGCCTAATAAGATTTTAAGTGAGAATACTGGCTTCCCAACCTCTTAATATTTCTTCTATCTGTACACATATTAAAAACTCTTGAACCAATGTCAGGTAGTAGATAGTAATTTTTAAGAAAAACAAAGACTTACAGGAACCCCACTAAAATGCTGTGCACTCAGGACGAGACAGAGCACTGGGACAACGACCGTACTCACACGTGTCGGTCCCTATACATTCTGAACTGCTTACTAATTTAACACCATCCCGAAATACTTACAGGAGTAAATGAGGGCTGGAAATAGGGTCTCATTTCTCTCCTGAGCTGTTTCAACCAGCATACGAAGTGGGCCTTTTGGACACAAAACAGCCACTAAGTCTAGAAAGAAAAATAGAAACGACATCTGAAAAAAAGTATTGGCTAAATTTGTAAATGGGTGTGTTAGAGAGAAATCAACCAACAGAAAAGGTTTAATTTTTTTTTACACAAACAGATGCTGAATGAATATGAAATAAATAGCAGGTAAACTGATGGAGGGGCAACCTAAACAAAATACACAAAACCATACGGAAGGCCTGTGCAAATTTCAATTTAGTTTTGACTGCTATTTGGTTAGTTTACAACGTATCATCGCTGGGTTCTAGGAATAAGTCTTCCCGGTTTGAAGAAAAGAGGTAATAAGACGGAACTATTCTAAAGCAGTACGCTTGTCAATTTCCAATAAGCTGAAACAGGGACAAGCCATTTCCAAACCAACCACACCTATGAGCCACAGAAGCTTTATTCTAAGAGGAAGTTAATAAAGGTATTTGATTAAACTTTTCAAAATATGAAGAGCAGAGAAGAGATTTGTCTCCTCTCCTTTTAAAAGATAGTACAATACTACTTAGGGGAACTTAAAACAAAAGAGAAGTCAATTTAGACATAACAAAATAACTAATAAACCTTTCCATGAGAAAGTTTAATGCTTCTTTAGCTCTCCTGTCAAAGGCACTTCATGTTTAGGTTTTAGAACATACATATTTTCACAGGAACAGCAACTCAGAGAAGAAACAATATTCCTGAATTATTTTTTAATACTTTATTTATTTTTAGAGAGGGGGAAGGGAGAGAGAGAGAGAGAGAAACACCAATGTGTGGTTGCCTCCCACGTGCCCCCTACTGGGGACCTGGCCTGAAACCCAGACATGTGCCCTGACTGGGAATCAAACTGGAGACCCTTTGGTTCTCAGGCCAGCACTCAGTCCACTGAGCCACACCAGCCAGGGCTGCCTAACTTATTCTTGACTCTACCGCCATCTCTTTCCATCAACAGCAATTTTTCTTACATTTTCTGTTATGAAAATTTAGAATGCAGAAAATGCGAACATTTAAAAGTGTAAAACAGGTACAGCTACGTCTGTGAAGGAAGACTTGAGAGTGTGTTAATGTTACTATCACTCAGATGCATTTAGTTAAAAAACCCCTTATGCCTTCGAACGGTCATGTCTGTACACTATTGCTGCTACTACTAATGTAACAAAACACACACACACACAAGAAATCGCTACTCTTACTGCTTCCACTGCAATTTGTTTTAGATAAAAGAAGGGAAATTTGCTGGGCTCCAAAATTATGAGGTTTTCAACCTGTTTGAAGCTGCCATGTCCTGTCACCACCTTGGTTTTGACACACTTCTTCTTACAGAATTGCTAAGTAATAAACTCCCTTATTTTTAGAGTAACTGAAGTGAATTAACAACCTTTGTGACAAAATAGAGTATATTGAGACCCTGTGAAAAACGAAGTTGAGAATCATTACTCTAAATCAGTGATTTTTCAACCGGCATGCCGTGAGAACTTCTAAAACGTGCAACACCCGACAAGGTAGGTATCCAGGGGCACTGACCTCCTTTCCCTCAGAGTGCCAAATAAAAAATGGCGACGCCCAACAAAACAATAGCTATTCTGTGTGAATGAATCAAAGTTATTCCTGTTTTCGTCAGATCAGCAAAAAATAGATTTTTTGGTGTGCCATGAATTTTAGTAATTAGTTTGTGTGCCACGAGTGAAAAAGGTAGGAAGTTGCTGCTCTAAATATTCGATACAAAAGTCTTGTATTATAAAGGAACTCAAAGCTCTAGAGGTAATTATTTGTATAAAGTTTGGAAGAAATAAAGGGTTGATGGAAAGAAAGTGTAATGTAGTAGAAAGAACACTGAATTTGGGATTCTCATTCTACACCCAATGGTGTAAGCTTGGGCAAATATTTTACCTTTATATAAACTTCAGGTTTCTTAGCAGTAAAACAAGGACCACTGCCTTGCTTACTTCACAGGATTATACAGAAAAAAAAAATCAACAGCTAATATTTATTGACAGATACTGTTCTATGTGTATTTTATGTATTATTCAATTTAACCTTCCTAATAACTAAGACTTAGGGCTTAAGTAATATGTCTGTGGTCATGTGGCTAGTGACAGAGTAGAAGAGTGTAGATTTGAACCCAGGCAGTCCTCCTCCAGAACTAGTATTTGATTTTTAAATATCCAAAATGGAACCAGGCTCATTATTACTCTTCATTACAATTCCCCCTGATTATGGAAGTATGGCATGTTTAATTAAATTCTAACTTGCTCTGTATATCATATTGGTGCTCTGAGGCCTGCAGCCTGAGACTGGTAAGGAAGGTGAAAGTTCCACTGAACACCTTGTTCAGAGCCCAGCATTGTGTATTTTTAGGAGTGAAATGCTAACGTCATCATTAACAATGTCTGGAGCCCTGGTTGGTGTGGCTCAGTGGACTGAGTGCTGGCCTGCAGTTCAAAGGGTTGCCGGTTTGATTCCTGGTCAGGGCACATGCCTGGGTTGTGGGCCAGGTCTCCTGCTGAGGGTGTGCTGGAGGCTACCGATTCATGTTTCTCTCACATCCATGTTTCTCTCCCTCTCCTTCTCCTTCCTTTCCCCTCTCTCTAAAAAATAAAATATAAAAAAACCCACAAAAAAAACAATGTCTGGAACTCCAATGTGGACAAGGTGAGACCTGTATTGTGGCTTTAATATATACAGAGACATGTGTAACCTTGATTTATATTTTGGGTATTTGTGAGGCAAGGGATTCTCATAGTTACATCCCCCAAAGAGGAAAACCTTGCATAAGTAAGTGCTGTTGCTACCACTGGCAAACCAGATGTCTAGACTATTGGCAATGACCCAAGAACCTGTAAAAATGCACAGGTGCAGCCAGGTGTTGGCCAGGGGAAGTTGAAGTTCATGACTGCCTCAAGTTCACCTAATTTTGCTGATCCTTGGATCCCATTCTTTGGTCAAGGACTCGCGGATAAGAAATGACAAGCAGCAGTTCTCCAGTAAGCTCCATCGCGTGTGGTATGGACACTGTCCGTAAAGTGCTCCAACTTCCATTGCTGTTCACTCACTTCATGCTGAAGGGCTCCTGAGTAGCCAAAGGTCCCAGAGAGAGGTGACATTCTCTAGTACCTTGTCAACTGACAAAGAACTGAGGACAGAAGGGGCCACCCCCCCTGTTGGTGGGGTACTCTAGAGGGCCCAGACTTAGCTCTATCCTGTAGGTAACATTCTGGATTTAGCCAGGAGGACCTGGTGGCTGGGGTGAACTTGTAGAATGCTGCCTCCATGATACAGAGAACATGGAGTAGAAGGATCTGGAGCATCACACATCCTGAAGGTATGGGAGAGCCTCGGAGAGCTCTGTATGCAGTCAGAAACTGCCAATCTAATGGTGCGTAGCATGGATCTGGGACGGGCTGTTTCTCACACCAGAAATCCATGGGCAATTTATGATCATCACAGCTGGTCCAGAGATTTCAGGAGGTATGAGAGGAGGCTGCTAAAACATCTACGGTGAATGGCTCTCTGGAGGCAGGGAGAGGGAGCACCAATGGGAGTGGCTGTTGTATTACAATTTGGACAGATTCTAGAGCCCTTTGGTGTGGGAGGCCCCAATTCCAGATGGCCACTTTGTGAGTAACAGTATAAAGAGGTTTAGGTAAAATTTGTAAGTGAAGAATATGATGACTACAGATTCCCCAAAATATGTAAATAATACTGGGGCTTATTTTAACATTGTGGGTGCAGAGAGGGTCAATTGCTATTTTTTGACAGTGTCAGAGATGCAAAAGCCCTCAGTTTACCAAACAATAATAATGTTCAGGAATTTAACTGGAGTGGCAAGACCCCTCTTTTCTGAGCTCCTTCCTGAATATTTGTATGTCCTCGAAAAGGATGTCCAGTGAATCTCTGCAGAGGATGACATCGTCAGTGTGACATTATTCCTGTGCTTCTGGAGAAAGTCAATGTGGTTAAGATGTAGCCGGCAAGGACTATGTGCAATGCTGGGACTGCTGGAGTACCCCATGAGTAGTCAGGTAAAGACACTCTGTGTCCCTCTGAAGGTAAAGGCAAAGTGGTTGTTGAAAAAGGCAGTGGACAGAACACATTAGTACAATCTACGACCACAAAGCATTTACCACTTGCTGGTCAGATTGAGTCCAGCACTGGCATTCTTAATCATAGCTATGGAATAACTGATGAGTACTTTGCAAACTATCAAGTACTATTATACAACCTAAAGTCATTATGAAAGTCAGGCATAAAGAGTGTATGACTTTAGTTTTGTATGAGAACAGAACCAATCCAATTTTAGTTTCACAGACTTTTTCTTCGTCAATCAAGTGGGGATGATGAGGTTTCCTATTATAGGTCCCCTGACATTTTAATAAGCAACTGTATAGGAATAAAAGAGTACTACCTAGTTATACAGGGAGCACATACCAACTCTAAAAATGGATCTCTTTGGCTGGGCAACAGTCAGAACACACATCTACACAGCTGCCTTGGTTATTCATGGCTAGGGTACATTCTGACTGTTCGCAACCCATGTAACACTGGCTGGTACTGAATTTCAATCCTGCACTACCCAAAGAAGTTTTATTTTGAAAAGAATAATTCTACTCAAGTTGACTTATAAAAAACAGGTAACCTGATTTTGATTTTAAAAATTAAATGAGCATTGTACGTGTTAAGCACTCTGTTAGTGCTTTTCAACATATATTCTGAACTCCAATTATACAACTCTGGGAAACACTGTTCCCACTCTCCCAGTGAGGGAACTGAAGCTCAAACAGCCTGAGTCACTTTCCTAAGATCATTAAGGCTGACAGAGGTACAGCCAGAATTGGAATCTCAGTCTTCTGACCAGAAATCTGTGGAGCCTTCTTCCACTAGTCTATCACCGAGTTAAACTGGAGGTGGTAATAAAACCTTTTGTAAGAACTTAAGCTCGAAAAAATTGAAATCTTTATATGGAAAACATACCATAGCTAATTAATTATTTACTGAAGACCTGTGGGATATAACCACTATCATTTCTGAAGTCAAGATAACTGGGAAGGAAAACACACCAGTGAGGTACTTCTACGATAAAGTATCCATCTTGGGTTTTACCATATACTGAAATCACCGCCAAAATGAGCCACGCAGTCCACTCTGGGAGGTACTTAATAAACACCAAGGCCATGAGGGCGCTGATCATGATGAGATAGGCCTGCTGGAGTCGCAGAGGGCCTTTCCAATGAATGGCGATCATTCCTACCACACCAAAATTCCAGATCAGGAGTGCGACAGTGATGTAGTCCATGGCAACGTTGTAGGTTTTAAACACTTCCCTAAACAAATTAAACAGATGTAATATGATTTATGTACAATAATTTTTATCAAAACACTGTTTAGAAATAGGGGTCCCAAACATTTGATATTCATATCCCATCTTCATATTTTTATATCAACTGTGTGGTTATTTAACATTTTTCTTTAAATTAATTCACTTTTTTCCTCAAGTTATTTTAACATAAAACTATCATTCAGTGGGGTGGGCTGGGATGGGAGTAAAAGATAGAAAACTATACTTTAACAACAATTAAAATTAAAAAAAAACCCTCCATCATTCATATAAATGTGAAACCAGTACCATAGACTACAGTTGTAAAAATTACAATAACTAAAAAAGGCCATATGCTACCTAAAGTACCATTCTGTGCCTTGGGAAGCCCTCATTCAAAATCTCAAACGCTGGGCCCTGACTGCGAGCCCAAGAGCTGAAAGATCACGGGTTCAACTGCCAATCAAGGCGTATGCCCAGAGGCTGAGCGTCAGGCAGAAGCGGCAAGCAATTGATGTTTCTCTCTCACAATTGATGTTTCTTTTAATTTTTAAAAATTTTTGTGCCCTGGCTGGTGTGGCTCAGTGGGTTGAGCACGGGCCTGCGAACCAAATGATCATGGTTCGATTCCCAGTCAGGGCACATGCCTGGGTTGCAGGCCGGTTCCCGGCGGGGGATGCATGAGAGGCAACCATACATTGATATTTCTCTCCCTCTCTCCTTCCCTTCCCCTCTAACGATAAATAAATAAAATCTAAAATATATATATATATATTTTTGTTGTTGTGGTTTTACAGTTGTCCCAATTTTTCTCCCTTTGCCCCCCTCCACCTGGTACCCTCATTCCCTCTAGCAATCCACCAAGTTCATGTCAATGGGTCATGCATAGAAGTTCTTTGGCTTCTCCATTTTCTATATTGTTCTTAACATCCCCATCTATTTTGTACCTGCCAATTTATACTTCTTAATCCCTGCACCTTTCCCCCTATTTTTCCCCCTTCCCCCTCCCAACTGATAACCCTCCAAATAATCTCCATATCTAAGATTCTGTTCCTATTCTGGTTGTTTGCTTAGTTTGTTATTTTAGATTCAGTTAGTTGTTGACAGTTGTGAATTCGTTGCCCTTTTAATGTTCATAATTTTGATCTTCTTTTTCTTAGATAAGTCCCTTTAACATTTCCTATAATAAGGGCTTGGTGATGATGAACTCCTTTAGCTTTATCTTGTCTGGGAAGCACTTTACCTGCCCTTCCATTCTAAATGATAGCTTTGCTGGATAGAGTAATCTAGGTTGTAGGTCCTTGCTTTTCATCACTTTGAATACTTCTTCCCAGCCCCTTCTTGCCTGCAAACTTTGAGAAATCAGCTGATAGTCTTATGGAATCTCCTTTGTAGGTAACTGCTTTTCTCTTGCTATTTTTAAGATTCTCTCTTTATCTTTAACCTCTGGCATTTTAATTATCATATGCCTTGGTGTGTTCCTCCTTAGGTCCAATCTCTTTGGGACTCTCTGGGCTTCCTGGACTTCCTGGAAGTCTATTTTCTTCGCCAGATTGGGGAAGTTCTCCTTCATTATTTTTTCAAATAAGTTTTCAATTTCTTGCTCTTCCTCTTCTCCTGGCATCCCTATGATTTGGATGTTGGTACATCTGGAGATGTTCCAGAGGCTTCTTGGTTTATCCTTTTTTAATTCTTTTTCCTTCTTGCTTGCTGTTCTCATTGAATGCTTTTGTTTTCTTTATGTTTCAAACCACTGATTTGATTCTCAGCTTCACCCTCTCAACTGCTGTTCCCTGTAGATTTTTCTTTACTTCACTTAGTGTAACCTTCATTTCTTCCTGGGTCTTTTTTATGCTATTGCCATATTCAGTGAGTTCTTTGAGCATCCTGATAACCAGTGTTTTGAACTCTGCATCTGATAGGTTGGTTACCTCTGTTTTGTTTAATTCTTTTTCTGGAGTTTTGTTCTGATCCTTCATTTGGTCCATATTTCTTGGTCTCCTCAATTTGGGAGCCTCCCTGGGTATTAGATAGAGCTGCTTTGACTCTCTTCGTAGTGTGGCCTATTGTAGAAGGGCATACCTGTAAATTATGTGGGGTGGAGTCTTAGGTGATTGCCAGGGTGGAGAAACCCATTTCACAGTTTCATGGCTCTGTATGGGGTGAGGGCTTGGAGAGGGGACAATGCCACTGCCTGGGTGCTGGAGGTCTGCCTGGGAGAAAGCTATTTCCCGGCATTTGCCTTGTTTCCAGTCACTTCACTTTCTTCCTGTATGCCACTTGTGCCCTCTCAGCTTTTGCCCTGGTGCTGAATCCCAGAGAGGTGGGTCTCAGTAAGTCTTAAGTCTGTAGGGACCCTGTAAGAGGAGCCTTCTGAGAATCTGGCAGTTTCTTCTACCACCCCAACTCCCACTGTTTTTACAGCCAGAAGTCGTGGGGGATTTATCTTCCTGGTGCTGGAACCCTGGGCTGCTGTGTGGTCCGGTTTAGAGTTGGGAATGCTCACTCCTGAGGTACCCCTCCTGATTTTTATCCAGCACTGGTAATATCCCTACTGGTATATTAACTTGTCTAATATATACCAAGTATGACCTATCTATGGAAACAATCATAACTAAAGAGTAATTCATCAATAAAGGACATGGCTTTCAGTGACTAATAGAGACACCAAACAGAATTAATTTCTGAAAATTAGACCAAATATTTCACCACTTACCCCAAATAAATGAATGAGAAAAAGAACAGTAACAATAGAGATGAAATAATAAGCCAGGCATGGATGACCTAGAAAAGAAAGAATTTCAATATAATTAACAGATCCTATAACCCTAAAAAATTACAAATTTCTTACTTCAAAAATAGTATATTATTTCTGTATATATTATTCTTTTCAAATGACCGAACACGTATGGTTTTGGGTTCAGTGCATTCTTATATAGAACTCCTTGGAGCTGAACAACTTTTAAGTAAACAGAAATTTCAGCAAGACATATATAGACACTTGTTCCTTTAGAAATAGGTGAAATTTTGAAAAGAATGAACCCTAAAATACCAAATTATCAACAGAGTCAACAGATGACATTTAAACTTTAAAGCGGCAATATTATCAAGATGCTCAGCATCACTAGCCATCAAAGAGATGCAAATTAAAACCACAATGAGATACCACTTCAAACTGGTCAGAATGGCCACCATAACCAAATCAACAAACAAATGTTGGAGAGGTTGTGGAGAAAAGGGAACCCTAGTGCACTGTAGGTGGGAATGCAGACTGGTACAGCCACTATGGAAAACAATATGGAATTTCCTCAGAAAACTAAAAATGGAATTGCCTTTTGACCTGGCAATTACACTGCTGATTTTATACCCTAAGAGCCCTGAAACACCAGTCCAAAAGAACCTATATACCCCAATGCTCATAGCAGCACAATTTACAACAGCCAAGTGCTGGAAGCAACCTAAGTGCCCATCAGTAAATGAATGAATCAAAAAGTTATGGGTGGATCAAAAAACATTTACACAATGGAATTCTACATAGCAGAAAGAAGGAGCTCCTACCCTTTGCAACAACATGGATGGAACTAGAGAGCATTATGCTAAAATACTATGTGAAAATAAGCCAGTTGGTGAGGGACAAATACTATATGATCTCACCTTTAACTGGAACAAAATCAACAAAAGAAAAAAGCAAACAAAATATAACTAGAGATATTGAAATTAAGAACAATCTAACGATACCCAGAGGGGAGGGGGTGTGGACAGTGGGGGGAAGGGTTTTCAGGAACTACTATAAAGGACACATGGACAAAACCAGGGGAGAGGGTGGAAGCAAGGGAGGGAGATGGGATTGCCTGGGGTGGGGGAGTGGTGGTGGGGAGAATGCAGACAACTATAATTGAACAGTAATAAAGTAATTTAAAAAATAAAGTAGCAATATTATCAGCGGAGGAATTTTGTAGTATTCCTGAAATAAACTGAATAAAATAAATGATAAATAAAATTCAATACAACTGAAAATCATTTTCAGTTAGGTGACCTTTGCAGGCATACATTAACTGTATAGAGAAAATAGGCTTTCAAAACTATATTAACTATTTGATAAAAGGCCCTGGCTGGTGTAGCTCAGTGGACTGAGCACAGGCCTGTGAACGAGGATCGTGGTTCGATTCCCAGGCAGGGCACATGCCTGTGTTGCAGGCCAATTCCTAGCAGGGGATGCATGAGAGGCAACCATACATTGATATTTCTCTCCCTCTCTCCTTCCCTTCCCCTCTAAAGATAAATAAATAAAATCTTTAAAAAAAAAGAATATTCAGAATCTGAAGTTTCAGTTAGTATTGGAATGCTTTCTACTTTATTTTATATTACGAATGTATTACTGTTACGAATTCTTTGAAACACTTAGAAGTCCATTACTGCCATTCAGAATTCAGGGTTCTATATAAATGTTAGTCTCTATTACTCATGTATAACTTATTAATGTGAGAAATAGAATTTGATTTCTATACTCTATTACATAAGATGAACATTTTAAATGGTAATTTTACATAATGTGTATATTTAGGAAACTACTACACAATCTAAAAGTATGGAGGTTTTAAAAACAGAATGACAAGCATGATAACTTGCCAAGTAATTTCCAAACAAAAGTGAAATTATTTCAAGGTGCATATATCCATTATTGCTGTACTTTCAATGAATTTTATTACTTAACAACAGAAGGAGCTACTTAATAACTTTCAAATCAAACACTGAAAAAGGGAGAGAAAAAACACCTCTCCAAACCAAAAATATTGTTTTGACTTCATTTTTTCTAAATCTCCCACCCCTGACCCCCAGATTCAGGAGTTCAGATCATCAGGCTCTAGGTCACCAAAGTCTAGATGTGATTAGAATTTATGTTAATTTTCTCCGGTGGTCCTATTTTGATCACTCAAGGTGACTGATCTGTGATCATGAATTCCTCTGGGGGAAAAAAGACTTCTTTAAAATTTTTGCTGCCTGTCTTTCCTTAAAAAAACTTGATCAAGTTTAATTTCTAGTGTTCTCCCACAAACACTTTCTCATAAAAATTTTTGAACACTACAAAGTTTAAAGATTTTTACAGTGAATACCGATATACCACCTACAGTCCACATCCACATTCTGCTATACTTGCTTTTTAACAAATCTATCTGTGTTTCCTACATATCAAAGTAACCTGAAGACACCTGTCCATTGTCCTCTAAATACTTCAACTTTAGCAAAATATTCTGAAGGGAGCCCTTACTTTATTTCTCCTGCAACGC